>PVJA010024637.1:0-31538 GCA_004027025.1 Myocastor coypus | reverse complement strand
TCTCTGTCTCTGTCTCTGTCTCTCTCTTGCTCTCTCTCTCTCATCCTGTTCCTGGCTTATACATCACATATCAGAGATCCCCATCAGCCAGGCTCTTCTTTATTGTATCCTTTTACAGAACCTTGTTCATTTCTGCCACATTACTGATTTTCATTAGAAAAGAAGTGCCCACACTTGGGTGATAGTTTTACTATTATCTAAGTCATCAATTGCACAGTAAGTTTTCTGAGATGGAGGTAACTGTCTCAAATTGTATCCTAAGTACACAGAATAATTCTTAGACACTTAATAAATATGTGTGAAACTATATATATATCTATATATACCTGTATATATAATTTATACAAGTGAATATATTTGCAGCCAGAAATATATAACACAATTATAAAATTTATGTATATAAGGACTAATCAAAATATATGGTGAATATTTACATTCAAAATCCATTATAGTGAAAGACATATTGCCATTATTTGCCTTCAGAATATTCCCCTGCTCTTGGAATACACTTACCCCATTCTTTCTGGCCCTTTCTGAAACAGCTCTGAAATTCCTCTTTCGTGTCTTTCGGTGCACTGCTATGGTTGCCGCAAGGTCTTAAATCGACTCAAACTGTTTACCTTTCATGCACACAGCTCTAATCCCAGCAGTGATCCACTCTTCACATTCTTATGTTGTCCTGCAATTGCTCTATAAATTAAGTGATGACATCAATCAGGAGGTCTTCATAAATCAGAGCTGTGAGTTTTCCCCTTGAGACATAATAATATGTTTTGTAGCTCTTGTTTGTTCCTTTACTCCTTCCTTCCTTCTTCATGAAATGTATACTAAAGCTACATTTCAGCCATTATCCTAGGCCCTGAGAATATGCAAATAAGTAACGGCAGTCTCTGTCCAAGGTCCTGAACAGTAGAGCTTCCTGAAAGGGAGCTTACATAGATTCAACCTACTAGACAATAGCATTATTCTTGCTGCAATAGAAATATGAGTGAAAAACGATGTTTCCAGCCCGGGAAGCAGGAAGTGATTGTTTGTTGAACAAAGGCTCCACGTTTTCTTGGTCGATAGGTTTACCTGCAGAGATGATATTAATTATTTTATGTTGTCTGAGAGCTTTCTGTTCTGCCAAATGCTTTCAGATATGTTATCTCTGTTCATCCTCTAGCAGATCTGGAGCCAGGTAGTAGGTAGCACCACCTCTGTCTCACTGATGGCCAAAAGGAAGCTCAATAAAGCAATTGGCTTTGCTTAAACCTGCAGTTGTTGAATCTTGGGAGTTTTAGAGAGGGTATCCTCTGAGATGGTGCTGTAAAGGCCAGGCTGACTGAGGCAGGGGGACTTTAATGTATTCAGGGGAATTTTCATTTGCCAGCTGGTTGAGGTACCTCTTGATATTTTTTCTTAGTTACTTTTCTTGTTGGTGAGACAAAATAGTCAACATCCTCAAGTTAAGGAAAGGTTTATTTAGCTCACAGCATGTAGAAAATTTCAGATCATAATCAGCTGACTCTGAGACATTGTGGCACAGCAGACAGGCATGGAGAGGAGAGGAGTTATGGTGGACAGAAGGTAGCAAAGCAGCAAGGTATGACCGCAACTCTTTCTGTCCCTTATATCTTATCCAGGCTATTTAGGGAGGGCAGCACTCACAGGCTTTATCCTAGTGCCCTTAATGATGACGTTGCACAAGGACAATCCCAGCATCACCTTCTATAGATCCAGCCACCTCTGAAAAAGTGCCACCTATGACCACATGAGGCTTTTTTTGGGGCCATAGAGACATAAGAGCTTAGAGCCAAACACTATGAAAACTGGAATGACCTGCTATCCTTGAACTCAGATAGTCACTGGGCAACTTCCATACTGTATTATATCTATTAATCTATACTTCCTTGTACTAAATAATTTCTTCTTCTTTTTTGAAGGCATTTAGTACAAGGGAAGCAAGGTTTATAGGGTCTCACTACACAAATCTGACTCATAATGATTTTCCTGTTTTCAGCCCCCCAAGCGCTGGGATTACACGTGTGCGCCACCACAGCCAGTCTCAATCACCCTCTCAGCAAGCCCTGCGGATGGGGCCAGCACAGCACATCGGGAATGGAACCCCAGACATGGAGCTCTGCCTAAGCAGGTGCTTTAGTATGCTGAGCTATCAGGCTGGCCCTTATTCATGTTTTTTTAAAAAGTAATTTTTAGCATAAGACTCTACACATAAAAAATTAAAAATACAAAATAATCTGAAAAGGAAGTGGGTTTTTCTTAACTTCCTTCCTAATGAGTTTCTCGATCCTTTCCTCATTTGCAATGAGGACTACGTCTGCATTTGTTATAAAACATTTACACGAAACACTGCTAAGTCCAAGCAGGGGTTTACAGTCCTCAGAACATGATGCTTGGGTTTTCTGCTTACTGTGTCTTTCTGGGTCATTGCATGCAGGTTCCACAGTCTGTTTCACAGCTATGGAGCACAACGCTATAGCAACCAATTCTTATTTAATCATTCACACATGAATCTATACATACATTGTTAAACCATGTGTGGAATACTTATCCATAAAACTTCACGGATAACCTATATGTTGTATCCATACACCAAGATATTAAATCAAGGGAGCAAAAATTGTACCCCAGATTTGGCTTGCCACTTGCTTTGTGAATACGGCTTTGTGGAGACACAGACACCCCCACTTGTTTGTGGAGCAGCAGAGTGCGTAACTGTGACAGACCTAAGCACATGCAGTGCCCAGATTATTTCCAGTCTAACCTTCCATAGTAAAGTGGGCCAAACCTCATATCCCACATACTTAACTATTAAAGGTTCTACCTGTATGAATTAAGTAAATACATCTGTATGGATTGTTTTGTTTAATTAATTTATCACTAGGCTAAATATCTCTGCTATTTTATGTGCCTTCACTGTCAGTGTTTCAGTGAACATCCTTGCTCCTAAGACTTTGGATGAATGAAAGGTACAACGTGATACACAGGGGCAGAATTCCTGGAGCAGCCATGATGTGCATTTGACACAGTCTAGCCATTGTTAAGCTTCTCTCTATGGAGTACACAGTGATCTCATACAACCAGAAAAGGGTTTGAAAAGACCTGATTCTGCTTATCCTGAAAAAGTTCTACATATTCACCTTTTATTTATTTTTTAATGATGAAGGCAATTGAGTAAATTTGTTATGTTTTCAAGTCACATTGTCTCCTTTATGAATATGTTAAAGCTTTTCTTTTTTTTTTATAAATGAGGATGATTTTTTTTTTATAAAAGGCTAATTACTCTTTCTATAGTGGGAAATGACAACAAGTTTTTGTAGGTTCCATGTGTTCCTTATCCAGTTTATTTGCTGGACTGAAAAATCTATGCATTTGTTTGCTTTTGAAATGAAGCCCAATCCCTTTATACTTTCTGGCTTTTTACTTCTGTCAATATTACTCTATGAAAATTCATTTTATAAAACAGCCCACTCTTTCTGAAATACCAAATATTAAATTTAATCAAACTTTTTATCTGTAGTCAATCCTGGATTTTCTGGGTATTGACCACCTAGCGAATTTATATAGAGAGGTAGGACGCCTCACGTAGGCAGAGGAAGGTAATGTTCTTACTAATATTCTGTTTATTCTTCTCTTTGTTGTTTTTAGCATTTTAAGATCCTTGCATGAATTTTTATGTCAGATGGGTTGTCTTCTTCTGCTTTGTCAAATATTGGTATGCAAAGCGTGTCCCAGATATTGCTGTGTGTGTGTTTGTGACGTGCTTCTTCCGTATGTTCTAGAAAATTCCAAACAAGTTTGGAGTTAGCTGCCCATTGAAAGTTCGTCGAGTTTCTTTGTGACACTCAAGCTGCAAGAGTTATCGCTGGTGTGAGTGATGAATGCTTGACTCAGGTCTAGTTATTTAGAAGTGCAGGCAAAACCAGGGCTCTTGTGAAAGTGTCTTGCAGGGGTGAGCAGCTCAGGAGCAGGCACAGAGAATAAAGGAGCCTGAGGAGAAGAATCTGGCCAGAGCTGTGGTCTGGGCCTGTGGCTAAAGCTTGTGAGCTCTTCTGCATGAGTGGAGCTGTGGCATTGTCTTCCTGAGGAGTGCCAGGCAGGGCAAACCACATCTGCCTGGACATAGCTCCGGTTTCGCCTCTTTGGGGTACAGTAGGAGTTCTGTGGGGAGATGGGGGAGGGACACTGGTGGAGGAACATCTCTGAATTGCTATTGTCAGCCTCTGATGGTGGGGGTCCTGGACGAGTGCATGGTTCTCTTGGGGGCTCCTGTGCATTACTGCGGGGCAAGAAACTGTGCCAAGTGTCTCGCCGGACTGGCTGTCTTCTCGCCACAGAATTTAGAACATATTCAATCAAATGACTCTCAATCAGTTCTTACTGTTATAACAGTGGTTGCCATAAATTATTTTACATTAGTCAAGTGGCTTTAAAATATAGGAATATTCGCTGTAAAACAAAGAACCACGAAATCATAAAATATCCTTTTCATTTTCCATTCCCTTTCCCTATCCAAGTCACACTGCTTTTTCCAGAAATAGATACTGTTAGCAAGGTGGTGTTCATGTTTCTGTTGTGTGTGCACAACTATGCATGCATGCACAGTATGTGTGATTATATATGTGTATTTTTCTTCACCATTTGTAGTGTGGATATATGTACAGGACATTTAAATATCCACGTGATATGTTCATGTATGTGGCTTGGTAAGCATTTGCATTGTAGGAAGGTGATTTACCTTCATGAGGGCTACAAAGCAAGTCACATGTTATCTGATACAGATCTTCATCATCCTGTCCTATGAGCAGTAATAAAATTTTTGATTAGAGTTTGGGCAGTCAGACTTTAGGTGCTTTGAAAGAACATGTGAGTTAACATTCAGATTTCATGAAGTCTACGACATTCAGAATGGGGGCTTGGGTGATATTTTTTTTTTCTTAGTTAATGGAAAAAACTAAAACAGAATTTCATAGTAACAGTAGAATTATGAGTTAATACAGTGCATAGCATCATCTTCAAAGTAGTTGCTCAAAGTACAAGGTATAGGCACATATAATTCTTCAATCAATATTAGAATGAACCTTTTATTTTCAATGAATTACGAGACACTAGTAATACAGCTATCTAGGATGTCCTTATGTTTTCCATTTCTTCTTTCCTCTTTCCCCGACAGTAGTTCCTTTTTCTGTTCAAACAACTTCATTCTATTTCACAAGATCTACTGTACATTTCATTTATGTATTTATTTTTAATGAAATAGTTAATATTTCATTTGTATATTGGCATATTGTATTTTCATTAAAATAATATAATAAATGTGTATTATAGAGTAGTAAACCAAATTAACAAATTATGAAATATTTATATTAGTCCAGTTTTAGTAAGATGAAAGAAAATAAGCTAACAGTATATGTACCAAACTATTAAGAGTATTTTTCTCTGAATGTATGAATTGGATGAGTTTTGTTTTCCACTATAAGTATTAATCTTTTGTGGATGGTCTCACATTTATGCTTAATAATCCTCTTAACTAAATTTCACAAGGATTGATAATGCAACTGACAACTACAGATTCTCTTTTCTTTTTTCTTACATGAAGCAAATTTATTTAATTTGAAATAAAAGTAAAAACCAATTAATAGACATAAAGTCCATTAAAGACAACACCTATAAAATTAGACCTACGTGTATTACAATGTTAAATATAAAGTGAAATTTCTGTTCCTTTATAGAGTGTTTTCCAGAACTTCGTTCTAGGCAGTAGCTTCTCTTTCTATCCCTGACCTAGAAATGTTCTATATTCGCATGCCAAATCCATTACTAAGGAGGAAGTAAGTAGCTGGGGGTCCTAAATGTTCAAAACATAGTGAGGATAAAGTATTGCCATCAACATAAATATATTTATTTGTACACTAAACAAATACATATGTGAATATAATATATGCCAGGCAATGAGTTTGGCTCTAATGATAATAAAATGAATGAGAAAGAGAAAAAGCCATTAATTAAAATGATATTTTTTAGATGATTTTCAATGTTAAAGTAGAGGTAGACTGTTAATGACAATACATCTTTTAAAAATATCTTCCACCAAATAGTATATGTTGATTGCAGCTATTTGTAAAAGATCAATGTTTATGTTGAACATTTTAGACCTTATTTACTGTTCAGTGTCTCACACCAGAGAAACAATACAAAGTTTACACACAAGTCTGACTTTTTTCACTTATTGTTATGATCTTAAGTGGCACCCATCGACCTATAAATTTCCCAGGCTTATCCTTCTTTATGGCTGAGTAGTTGTATAAAAATACTCCATTGTTTTAAAATATCACTTCTTTCTTATCCATTCTTCAGTTGATGGCCATTTGTGTTGTTTCCGAGATTTAACTGTTATAAATTGTACTGCTGTAAACCTGGGTATACATGTATTGTTGTGGTATGGTAGTTTCACTTCTTCTGGGAAGATATACATAAAGGGAATAGCCAGGCCAAATCTTAGCTGTCTAGGGAACCCTCACAATGCTTTCCACAGTGGACAGAGTAGTCTAAGTTCTGTCCAGTAGTGGAGAAGGGTTGTTTTTTCCTCACAACTCCTCCAGCATTTGTAATTGGCTGATTCATTGATGACAGCCATTTATTTATGGGATGAGACGAACTCTCACTGTTGTTTTAATTTTATCCCTCCATTGACCAATTATATTGAACTTTTTTCCATGTACTTATTCATATTTGTATTATTCTTTGAGGTTTACATTCATCTCATATGCTCATTTCTAGATTAGGCCTTTGAGTTTTGGGGTATGAGTTTTTTCAACTCTCTATATATTCTAGATAGAAGTCCTTTGTCTGAAGGACAATTGGCTAAATGTTTTTCTTACTCTGTTGGTTGTCTTTTCACCCTATTGTTATTATCTTGGTGTGAAATGCTTTTTAATAAAAGGAGATCCCAATTGTTGATTGTCTGAAGAATTTCCTGTGCGGTGTTGGTTTTGTTCATGAAGCCTCTGTCTATCTCTATATCTTCAAAAATTTTACTTCCCTTTTCTTCCAGTACGTTTGGTGTTTCTGTTCTGATATTCAGATATTTGATCCATTTTGACTGTAGTTTAGTACATAGTAATAGATATGGGTCTCATTTTGGTGTTCAGCATATAGAGATCCAGCGTTTCCAGCACCTTTCTAAAAAGAGGACATCTTTCTTCCAGTGAACATATGTCATCCCTTGGTGAAGGATGAGGTGGTTGAGTGTTTATATATTTGTGTCTGATCTTCTAGTCTGTTCCACTGAACCCAACTACATAAGACAAATATCAGTAGGAATGAAAACTTAACACTTTGGAATGGGGAACCTAAATACTTCGTTGTCACAAAGAGAAGATCAACTGGACAAAAAATAGGCAAAAAATTATCAGAACTATGTGCCGGCCTCCTTCCTAGGGCACTCTGAGACTGCAATTGAGACTGGGCATAGTGGTGCACACCTGTAATCCCAGCTCTTGGGAGGCTCTAAACAGGTGGATCACTATAAGTCCAATGTAGCAGTGAGACCATGAACACCCTGTAAACCCTTCTGTAAAATACAAAAAAAAAAAAAAATCAGAACTGAACTAAACTTGTGAGCAAATGTACTTAACAGATGTCATGCTGTTTTACCCAACAGCAGAATACACGTTCTTCTCAGCTGCGTGTGGAAGGGTCTCTAAAATAGACCATACACTAGCCCAAGAAGATGCTTAAGTACATGCAAAACAGTTGAAATTATCCCACACATATTATCTTACCATGGGACAAAAAAGGTGGAAATTAAAGGCAAAAGAAGGTAGAAGAACTCTATAAACACACGGTTATTACGTAACAACCTCCTGAACAATCAAAGGAGACAAATTTGAAAAGCAAACCTCCCTACTGACAGTGGTTGAATTCTCTCTCTACTTTAGAAAAGTCCTATTACTTATAAGTAACTTAACAACCTGTTCCTTATCTTCTGCATTTTACTCTTTGGATCCAATAAATGTTTTCTCAGTGTATCCACAGAATCTTCTTAGGTAAGTTATCTAAGAGTATGTCTGGTGCTGTTTTCTCCTGGATCACTTGGGAATAGTTATATTCCTTTCTTTGATGGATGTAGGCTTCAGAGACATGATTCCTGTAGGGAAGTAGCATGATGCCTTGAACATAGCAACTTCTAAGTGAATTCCTGTTGATTTATTATGTGTACTTTTTCATGTACCCCTAATTTCTCAGGGATGTTTTTATACTTCATTTTCTCTGTATGTCTATTAAAAAAAAGCTATCTGGGTTTTATGGACAGATGCAATCCTGCCATCCCTGAAATAAAACAAGAGAAAAATAAATATTTGCTGCAATTCAAGTGTCCCATGTAGGCAGGCAGACCACCCAGGTCTTAGTGGAACAATTTCTTCTGCAAACGAAAAGCTCAGAACAGTCATCAAGAGCCTTGGGTTTTTCTTGCCTCTTGGATACACAACA
Organism: Myocastor coypus; assembly: GCA_004027025.1. Taxonomy (NCBI): domain Eukaryota; kingdom Metazoa; phylum Chordata; class Mammalia; order Rodentia; family Myocastoridae; genus Myocastor; species Myocastor coypus. The sequence goes on along the minus strand of PVJA010024637.1, from coordinate 23,042 downwards.
GATGAATGTTGACTGAGAAATCACACTGCAAACTGGCAAGTGAAAAATCCCCAGCAATTGTAGGCCAGCCAGCTTCGTGTCAAGCAACAGAGAAAACCCTTAGAGCAGCCCAGCAGGATTTGCAGTGGTTTTCTGTCTGTCTAATTCATCTTCTGGAAGTTAAAGTATTCTGGGAAGCTAGCAATGTGAGGGTTAATTTCCTTTCCATGGGAGCTATCCTGTAAGTGTGATATGATAGGTCCTTGGAGTCAGGTGGCTTGTTTGTAAGAGATGGAACTATTTGTAAGAATAAATGCCACCCCCCCCCACTAGTCCAGCTTCTGTTAATAAGAATTCTATCTCTAATCCTTTGGAATAATGAAGCCTTTGAAGTTCATATTTTTTCAAGATTGATAATTGTGTTTGTCCTCCCTAGGGAGATGCCAACAGACAGGATCCTTTTGCTGCTTCTAGGGGTAAAGGAAGCCCTAAGGGAAGTTTAACATGAAAGAAAAATGTCATAAATTTGGAATATGTGAAATATGTTCCTCCCACTGATTCCTAGGAAGGCAAAATAACAAAAGTGCCGTAGGTTCCTCTTTGCAGTTGTGTTATTTGGAGAGACCCCAAATATGCCCAAGGAGTGTGCTAGTCTCTACCTGTGAAAGTTTCACCGAGAACATGACAGCCTTGACTTGAATTACGAGCGTGGATGCCTGGCCTCTAAACTTCCTAGCAGATCTTTTGATGCGCTTGCATTTTCCCAGGTTGGAGAATTTGCTGGCAAACTGCATGGTTGGCAGTGGGCACAGTGCCGGCTTCCACAGAGCTGGCAGGGAATAGGATAATGTACTGAGAACCCATGGAGTCCAAAGTCAGTTGAAAGAGGCAGTGACGGTCTCTAGACAAAGTTGGCAATAAGATGAAGGGGACCTAGGTTCTTACACTTGGCCACATTGTTTGGTTTCAATTGCTGGCCCCATCAAATATTCAGTCCATTTTTGGTATGAAAATATCCTTGCAGATCATGTAGAGAAAGATACAAAAAGATACACAGAGGAAAGAAGAGAAGAGAAATATACATTAATATCCCTTAGCTGTCCTGTTTGTCAGTCTCTTCCTTATTTTACCTATTCCCATCCTGTGACCCAGGAGCACTTAGCTCTTGTTGAGCTTCAGCAATGGTGGTATTATGCTTGCTTGATCATGGCTCACTGTGTGGTTTGTAACTGTTCACTGAGTTTCTTTTACTTTTCAATTATTTTATTTTTTCATTTACTTTTAAAGAGAGTACAAATTAGAATTTAAAAAGAAAAACTTACAAGTGATATAGAATTTCACTTAGTAAAGTAATATGAATTTCATAGTATTTTTGTAATTATAGTGTCGTCTTCCAACTATTTATTCATATTATCAGATATATGCATATAAAATCGGAAGAAAAGAAGAAAGAAATATATAAGAAATTAAGAGAAAAGGTATAAACAGTTGAAAAGGGAAAGAAAACAAATTAAGTATTATCTGTTCCTTTCTATAGACCCCCAGAAAAAAGCACAGTACAGTTGTCCAAGTCACCCTGCTTGCATACCTGCATAAATCTCTTTCTCCCACTCCCTTTCCTATCCTTCTCTACAATGACTCTTTTCCTTTGAAGAAGTGTATTCATCTTTCCCAGTATCTGGTGTACTCTTCAGATGCTGTCGCCATAGAGTAAAGCCCAAGTTTTCCCTATTGGTTTTCTGGTAAAGAAGACGCAGGCTAGTTTACTTTTCCTTCCTGGTGTCCTCAGTTGACCACTGCTCTTCGCCTCCACCTGCAATTATGATGGTCTCCATAGCACAGATCTTTGCAAAATAGAAAACTGAAATTTCCACTCCTCCATTCTTGGTATCATCTAGGGTTGGTCAGCATCACTCAGCAACTTGATAAAAGCAGTTTGCAGCAATAGACACTCATTCTATGTCCTGTACTGGGCTTTGTACATTGTATATATTATCTAATTTACCTTCAAAGCAAGCCCACAAGGATTCACCATATTATGGTCATTCCCAATGTGTTAGTTAGTTTTCTCTCATGGTGGTGACAAAATACTTGAGGCCAAAAGTTTATTTAGTTCATTGTTTGTGGAGGTTTCAGTCCATAATCAGCTGGCCCCAAAGTGGATTGGTGTAGCAGAGGGGCAGCAGTTCAAGATAGCAGGAGACAGCAAAAGTGGCAACAGCAAAAGGAGGAAGCAAGCTTCTTTTCACATTGTGCACAGACTATCCACCCTCAGGCAGATCCTCTACATCCTAGTATGAAGAATTTCTGAGTCACTTATTCAAGCTTCTAAACTCAAGCTGACTCACTTTATCAGCCATTATGCTCTACCCATTGATAACCAGACACATTTCTTTAGACCAGTTTCCAGACACAAAGACATTTTTATTGTTTCACAATTTGAACATTATAACACAAGCTCAACAATCCTGAAAATCCAGTGGTAAGCATATCAACATTAAGTTACATTAGAACCATAACACTCTGCTCTTAGCCCCCAAAGACTAAATGCGAAAAGTATTTAGTTCATCTCTAGGATTGGCTAAGTTCCAAACAGTTTCAGCATTGCTGAAAAGTCAAAGTTCTAAGGCTCTTCCAAGATGTAAGGAACACCCTTAACTGTAAGGCCCGTTACAACTGAAAATTTAATGTTTATAACATTCAATGGTGCAAGATAAACATTTCCATTCTAAAAGTTTGAAATAGCGAATACAAGGGTACCAAAGTAAATCCACAATCCAGAAGGGCAAGTGTTAAGTCCTGTAGTTCCATGCACAGCATCCAAGGCAATCTGAGGCAAGTTGTGACATCCAAAGAGTCTGTGCGGCTCCACCCCTGTGATCCTTACAGCGCTTGTAGTCCCTACAGCTTCTCTCTTAGGCCTGCCTTGTTCCGTTCTTCAGCCTTCCTATGCCATCCACATTCCTGGTTCTCCAAACTTGTGGGATTTCCATTGCACCTTTGACTTTACCTACACAGATTCACATATTGCCTGCTCAGGGCACACTGCTTGGCCTCCCTGGCCCATGGTGGAAACCTTCTTAACCACATAACTCTTGCTTGCTGCATATGTCTAAAACAAACACCATGTGGATACTGCTAAGGTGTGCTGCCAGACAGAGCAGTGGCCAGGCTTTTCTTTCTCTTGGCTATAGGGGTCAATTGCCTGGCTTACTGGATACTCTGAATCCAATTCTGAGGAAAAAAATTCTCTATGCTGTTCTCATTTTGTTCTATTCTGTAACATGGTGCTCTGCGGCTTTCTCCTCAAAGCAAAGCTTTTTCACTTTTGTAGTTTTGAGGCTGCAAAGGGTAGAAACTTGCTCTTTCTTGTAATGCCCTCAGGCTAACTTTTGTATTTTCCTGTTCCTTCTCAGAAATCAAGGTCTCCTCTCCTCTATCTTTGCATTTCACTGCTTTACTGGCGCTTCACAATATTTAAAGTATCTGGCTAGGCTCTCTGCTCTTTATTCTCCGTGCAAATTTGACTAAAGAACTTGCAAATTCTTCTTCCAGATTAAGTAGTCCATGGCCCTTAATCTCAGTCTCAGGTAAAATATCAGGACATGAAAAAAACATAGACAAACGTTCTTTCAAGCTCTAGTACACATTGTCTGGAGTCCTTACTGGCAGCAGCCAGTGAGGGTCACCCCAGAAGAATCCTCCAGAGCCTGGTCTTAACTGCTCTTCTGATCATCTGAACTCTGACTAGAATCTTCAATGCAGAACAGCCTGAGATTTCCAGCTCTACTCTTTCAGGTGACATCTCCAAGTCTTTCCAAACTCTTACCTTTGCCATTTCCAAAGGTTCTTGAATTATTTAGTCAGGTATAGCCACAGGAGTAATGGATCTTCTCTAGTATCAAACTCTGTCATTTATCCGTTTGTCTGGTAGCTGAGACAAATACCCGATACCCAAGTTAGAGAATAAAAGTTTATTTAGATCAGAATTTGTGAAGGTTTCAGTGCATAATCAGCTGGCTCCAAGACAGGGTAGCATGGCAGAGGTGGCAGAACATAGTAAAAGCAACAAGAACAGTGAGGTCGGGACAGCGGGTCCTTTTTTTTCTCCCTGATGTTGTATGCAGCCTACTCACTCGTTCATACCCTAGCTTGTAGGACTGCTGAGTCACCTAGCTATGCTTCTGAACTTCTGAAGTGGACGCAATCAACCAACCATTACAACATCCTAGGGTGCAATCGATCACCCTAGAGCACGTTCTCTCTACCCTAGGATGTTGAGCCACTTAGAAAGCTTTAAGATTTCTCAAGTGGACACAATGTATCAAACATTACCCTGATTTGCTTGTGAGAAACAGCCACTCATTGGTAGAGGAGTGTGCTCAGGAGCACATATATGAGCAAGAATGGAAGTTGTATGACTCTGGGTCCTTTTAATAATCATAACAGAATTTAGTTGCCCAGAACCTGACTGCTTCAAAAAAATATATAGAATTTCGAATTTCTTCAACTTTAGCAGGACTCAACCATATTAGAGGTTTTTACATGAGGGATTGGCTGCACAATTAAATGTTTTTTTTTTTTTTTTTTACAATTTTAAATTATTTACTATGAAGTAATTCCAGAGTTAGAAACATTTGCAAAACACATGAAGACATTGTTATGTATCTTTCTTCCATTTCCTAAAAATTTACATTATATAAGATCTCTGCCAAATTATGAGAAACCATGAGATTAATCATTATTATTTAATCTATTAATTTTATCCATTTTTATCGGTTATGCTACTCAAGTCTTTCTTTGTTGCTACAGTCCAATTCAGAGTTGCCTGATTCCTCCTTAGTTGTTTGTGAGCTAGAAGTATTTCTCGGCTTGTCTTTCTTTCTTATAACTATATTCATTTTTTGGAGGTGCTGTACCACATTTCTGCAGATCTTGTGGCTTAACATGACAGAAATGCATGCGTTTATGGTTCTGAAGCTGGGATGCACGGAGCCAAGATGTTATTTCGGTTGGTTCCCTGTGGAGACTTGGAGAGAGAATTCATTTCATGCTTCTCCTCTGTATCCCAGCGGTTCATGAAAACCTTTGGTTCATAATTCATAACTCTGGCTCTACTTCTGTCTGTGCAGGAGTTTTACACTCAGGGTCCCTGTGTTTTCTCTGTATTGTCTTCCACAGGTATGTTATTTCGCTGAACACCCATCCTCACCCAAAATAAGCTCATCCTGTAGTCCTTAGCTGAATAACATCTGCTTAGTTATTAACTCCAAGAGTCCCATTCTGAGAATCTGGATTGTTACATTTTATAGAAAAAAATCACAATGCAACCCATTACCAATGGCTCTGATGCTTTGAAATATGCTGAACAGATAATTTCAGAAAACATCTTACTTTGAGACATGCCAATGAGATCGAGGTTATATCACAGAAGTGACTTTGTGTCTTCCATGCTTCAAATCAAAAGGGACATTGTGTCACTCCATCCCATCACTGAATAATGTAGATTCCTGTTGATTTCTCTACTGAAGTTCCTAATGTTTCTTCACAATTAATATCTTATGGTAAGTTCCCTTGAGACTATATGATCACCTGCTGCTTCTCCTTTCTTGCTGACTAGATGTTAATAGTTTTATAGAAATGCAACAGATATACCATAAAATCAATCCCTTAAGGTGCATAGAAAGTTTCCTAATTTTGCATAGCTATTGTGACAGTTGATACGTTGTGTGTACTTGAGAAACTCAGAAAATTAACGTAGAAACTCAGCAGGGAGCTAGAGTCCTTGCTTTGTAAACATCCTGAGCTTTGGGAAGAGGAGAGCAGGGAGATGGTGTGTGTGGGCAACCTGCATGCAATGTAAGCAAGGAAAGAGAGACCCGCTCCCCCCCTTTTTGCTCTTGCTGCCTTTCCTATCTTCTTCTACCTTGAACTGCTGCCCCTGTGCCGTGCCACCGTACCCAGAAGCCAGCTGATTATGGGCTGAAAGCTTCACACGCTGTGAGCTAAATAAATCTTTCCTTCCTTAATTTTTGGGAATCGAGTATTTTGTTCCCGTAGTGACAGAAAAGTGAGACAAATATTATCACTAATTCCATTCTCATCTCCTCAGAAAACAACCCAAATCCATGGGCTGCTGTTTCCTATTCCTGTTTCCCTTATCCACTAGAGATTACTAATCCACTTTCTATCTGTCGGGGTGGCCTATTCTGCGACCCACTAATTTTAGCATCTACTGGTAATGCTTACGTGCAATATTTATCACTGCGGTGTTTTCCCATGTGGTGATAATTCTAAGCCATGCACGTCTGAAAACTAGAAATGATGGTACTTACCCAAAGATATTAAACTCTGCTATTATTACGTGACCTGCGTTCCCAGGACAACCTGTTGTCCACAGACATTTATCATTTCCTCCAGACAAAGGTGTCCTGTTTGGGTGATGAATGATAGGGCGCCCTGCAGTTCTCTATCACTCTGTTTGTTGGTGATGATGTTAAACAGAGTAAATCCACTTCTGCAGCCGACGTCAGTCTTTCACAGAGAAAGATTTGTAGGGCCTACATTCTGTGTCTTCTCCCAGAAGAAACCATGGTATCCCTGAGCATATTTTCTTATATAGTCAGGAGGCGAATGCTTTTGTTTCTCCCCATGATCTTTCTTCCTTAATTTTTGTATGATACGGTAGGATGTCTCATGCCTCTAATGTCATCTCACATTACCCAGGTCTGTACTCGGTCAGATGAGTCACACGTCTTCCTTCTATATCATAGACTTCACTGTAGGTACATGAAGGTATCTTCAGTATTTATAATAATCTATTGGAGGTGTTATCATTGGACAGAGATTACCAAGACTATGGACTTGCAGCTTGCGAGAAAGCAAAGGCACAAAGGGGTAAGAGACATTTGGGAGATTTTCAAGGCTGTAAATGCCAACCTGTGTTTAAAAGCAGTATCAGGTGACACCCGTGAATGGGAAAAGAGAGGGGTAGAGGCCTGTGGCAGAGCTGTTGCCAATGCCAGGCCTCAGAGTGTGACAGTTCACGTGATGAAACTTGATGTTTCAAGGAGCAGGTTAAACTGTGGGAGCTGGATGTGACTTGCACAGGGAAGGGGAACATCGTGGCCATTTATAGTTTTGCATGCTATTTAACTCTAGCTATCTCAAACTGCATCGTGTTCCAGAACAGTCTTCCTGCAGCTCGTTCCAGCAGTGTATTTTGCGTTTGCATTAGTTTGAACTCAGGGCTTGGCTGTTGGAGATTCTGGGTCTGGCTCATTGGTTCCAGGGATTGGGTCTGTGCCTATACAACAGTCACTGCTGGATCATCATGGTGGCCAGCCAGCACGTTGGTATTCGAAGCCAGTGACTGCCACTCTGAGAGCAGCTTCCTTTTTCTTCCCCCATTAATCTCAACTTCCTCTTTTGTTTTTAATGTGTGCCAAGCCTCCCTAATCAGCACCTGTTATAATGCCAGACAGCCTGTACAAGCCCCAGCTCCAAACCCAGCCTAACAGATTCTTTGTCTCCCTTCCCCCTCCCCAAGAGTTCTTGCTTCTGTCTGGCAGCCCTGCCACTACGAGCAGTACAGGTTTTATCTCTGTCCTGCTTCTCATTTGCTCCGGAGAAAGGGACCACACAACAGTTGTGCTGGACTTGGCAAGGCTGCGCCTGCTGTCTTGTGAGTTACGCCTGCTCCCATTGTCCGCAAACTTTAAGGAAGAGTTTGTACTCCAAAGGGCCCCAAAATGCCTGCACCTCACTTAATATCTTCCCTGTTACACACAGAAGCAACTCATCATGTCTGGATGGATAGGCAGCAGAGAAAGCCAAATAGGCTTAGAAATATTAGTGTAATTTATGCAACAAAAAAATTTTATGTTCTAAGATAGAATCATAAATCTCTCTTAGTTATTCATATGCAAATGCCGAAGGGCTCACATCCTCCTATAATAGATGAGAGGCCATAATGACTCCTGTCCTATTCAAGCTTAATGGAGAAGAAAGACACTTGCACAGCCCAGGCTTCTTTGGTGCTGATTACTGTACACAGAGGAAAATGTGTTCGTGCAAGACATATGTCCCTTGGAGCACATGGTCCACTATAAAGGTTCACTAATGAAATAATTATTTATAATCAACAATTTTTAATTATGGACCTTGCCTGGCTGACTCCTACCATTCAGTGATTTCACCATTTGCTTTCGTTAGACAGTGGACAGGAGAAACAGCAGACGTAATAGCTGTGTTTTTCTCGTGGTTGTTTTTATAGCATGCTTATACAGTTCAAATGACTATTAATTATTGCTTTCAATAGAATGGGCAACAAATTATATATACAATAGCTAGGAGGAAGTGACTTACTCTATGACAAGTAGGTGAAAGCTGGTCAGTTAATTCTTAGCATTCGTTTTCTTTTTCCATGTTTGGGCTTGACTGCCTTCTGTGCTGGTGCTCTGTTCAAGTAGGCTCTGCCTCACAGTGGCAGGACAGTTCCAACACACGGAGATGTGCATCTAAACTTCTTGGAACACCTGCAAGTCAGAGAGCTACTTCTGAGCTTGGTCTTTCAGGAAAAAAGTCTCAGATTCATCTTGGATAGTACCGCATACTCATTTGAGCCAGTTGTAGCAACCAAGAGACAGCAGGGGAGGTTGTGATTGGACAACTCAGGCCACGTGTGCAACAAGAATACCCATCTCAGTTACGGAGTTTGTGACCAGAAAGCTGCGGAGGTTCTCCAAGGAATATTAGGAAGCTATCATCACAGGGCACAAAGAGTGGGTGCTGGCCAGGAGAATCATGATTGTCTATTACAGTGAATTAGTACATAGTAGATAGCATATTAATTCTACATTTTCAAGATCCTGTGGAGGCCAGGCCAATCATCTGAGTAAAAGCAGAGCAATCTCCATATTTTCCAGCATTTTCTTTTAACCATCCCCTTTATTATTTTCCCTGTGGTTTAAAAGATATTTTTCAAACAAATTGCATTTCTTAAGTAGTAATTGATTTTCCTATTTTTATTAATTGCTTACTGACTAGGATAATTTGGACTACACAGAGTGACTATAAAGTAACCCGAGCCAGACAGCTAATATATCATTGCCAGTACAGCGTTCTGCTTCTATGGAAAGCTTCTGGAAAGAGTCTTGAAATATTCAAAGCAATGCATAAAACCCAGTGGTCTCTTATGGGTCTAAGGACTGAGGCTTGGCATGGATGGACTAGATAATACGCTAGCTTCTTGTAGCTTCATGCTCACACAGCCTCAGGGAAAGATGGGACCAATGAAGCTACTTCAGAGTAATGGTATGGATATCCTTTGACGACCTGCCTTGATTTTAATTACCCCAGCCATCTCTTTCCTTGTCAGAAATAATCTAGTATGCTGTTCCAATTGATCATGAAAGTCAGTTTCTCAGAGTAAACAATTTAGGCTTCCTGGGGCTCAGGATTCACAGTGGTAAAGGAAAAAAAAAGAACGCTGTCAGCAGTAACTCTTCCCGTGAGACTTTGGTCCTTATCAGATGCCAGAAAATTCCATTGGCTCTGCCTCGAAAATAGATGGCAGCATCTAATACCTTCTCTTGGGTGGAGGTCCAGGCAGTCTTGATTTGTGACTTAAATTGTGGAAATTTCTCTACAGTGACACTTTTTCTTTCTTTGCCCCTCTATGCAACCCTACAACTAGCATGATTTGTGTGTGTCCCTCCTAGGAAAGCAATACTTTCCCTTGCCTGGGTCCACACATTGATTGTTCTCACCTGGGTTACAGAAGGGGTTGGCTTCCTCACTGGTCTCCCTCATTCTTCCTTGTCTCCTATAATCTAAGCTCAGCAGAAGCTTGAGGAATCCTCTCCGATGTAAGTTCCAAAGCTACAAGAAGCTTTTTGCCATTTTGCCATTTTTTTTCTGCCTAAACAACAGTTCAATAGATCCTTGTGATAGTGAGCATTCCATGACTGTAACAAAATACAGGAGGTAATAAATTCATAAAGAAAAGAAGGTTTATTTTGGCTCACAGTTTCAGAGGTTTTAGCCCATGGTCGGTTGGTCATGTTATTTTGGGACTTAAGGCAAGGCATCCAATCTCAGCGTTAAGTGTGTAGGGGTGAATGTCAAGTCCCTCATCTCATGGCCAGGTGGAAAAAGAGTAAGGGTAGCACACTCCTTTGAGAAGTCCTCCATGGCCCAATGACCTAGGGACCTCCTGTAAGGCCTTGACTCTCACATACTTTCCAATAACGCTGTCTTGAGGAATGAGATCCTTTCAGAAGTATTTAGAATCCAAACAATATCTGGGCATGGTGGCACATGCTTGTCATCTTAGCACCTGAGAGGCTGAGTCAGGAGGGTCACCATCCCAAGTTCAAAGTCAACATGGGTTACACGGTGAGTTTGAGGTCAGCCTGGACTCCATAGTGAGATCCTATCCCAACAAACAAACTAAATCAACCCCAATCCATAGCATTCCTGGACCCATTCTGGGTAAAAACTAGAGTCCTCATGCAGCCCAGTCTTCCTGGTGTGACTCCCACACGCAGGCTCAGTCGATGCCTCCGTGAATTCACGCTTCCTCTGGGTGCCTCCCACAGTCCGCACACCCCCAACCCTTAGATCTTACTCTAAATCCTGTTTCTACAGCCTGGCCACGTTCCTTTCCAGTGAGCAGCCCCATCCCTCCGACAGCTGCCCCCATCTCCCCAGCTCCACCTCCTTCTTAGTAGAAGGATGCTTGTGAGTGCAGTGGACTGACCCCCGTGACCCGGGACAGCATCCCCATCCCAAGGTCTTGAGCCACATATGCCAACTCACGCTTTGCGACACGGGATGACTTATGGATTTCCAGAGTGAGGACACAGACTTTTTTTCCCCCTGCCCTTCCTGGTCACCCTACACAAATTAAAATGCGTCTGCCAATGCAGTCTATTGTCTCTATCCCACAGACTTTGCTTTATTTTCACTTGTGCATTCTGTCACATGGCTTCGAAAGTGAAGTACTTTATCTACTGTATTTCTGGAGCCTGGAGCAGATCCTCACACCCAGCAAGCATATGATACCTGTTTCTTTAAATAAATAAATTACTCGTAAGTATGCGGTGGTTTCCTTCCGCACAGCCTGAACAGCATAAAAGACAGTTTCGCAGGGTTTCTATTTTGGGTTGTTGTAAATGCTGACAGAGACCAAGCCTTCAAATGTCATTACTCACCACATATTCTGCTTTTGTGCTTAATAGAGACAGCAGTGAGATGGATATGCAGGTGTCACACACCTGGGAGAGTCACTCTGCAGCCCCGCTGGGCACGGTGTGACTTGGAGGCTCAGGGTACACCAGCCGGTGCTTGTCTGTTACATTCACCATCTGTGCCATGATTCCTGTATGGAGGACTGAAACCAAATTTTAGAAGAGCAATTTGTTATTAACCTTGGAAGCAAAGTCAGGGTTTGTTACTCCACCATGATAATTAGAACTTACCTGACATTGTTTTATTTTTATTTTTTTAAAAATGACAGATAACGTTGAATGTGAAGGCAGATGTACAAAATGATGTTTTGGCTAAAGCCTTTCAAATTGTCTTCCTTGCTTTGAGGACAGTGGCTTCCCATAGTGTTCCTGGAGTTGACTGCTTATGCGTGTCTAGGAGCTTGCGATCCTATTATCCCTAAATGTGAAAGAGGGATCTTTTTGGACTTTGCACTATAAATTATATGAAATGATTTTATAAGTTATAAAACATAAATGTCTAACAATTTAAAATTTGAATATGCAATAATTGTACATCATACATTTTAAACATTGAACAATATATTATAGCCCATTGAATAAAGCAGTTCAATGGACTTTCTATGATGATTAACCATTCTGTATTAATACTGTACAATATGGCAGCCTCCAGCTGAACATTTAAATTGTAGATCATACTATTTAAAGAAGAACTGGGTTTTTGATTTTTAAACTCTATACGGCTAGAGTACTGGACAACACTTCCAGCCACGAAGTCTCTCATGGTCCAACCCCCTTCTGTTCCCAGGTCCTATTTCTCCACAGGTGCTCTGTACACTGACACAAGCGCACATGCCATTCCTACCTGCCTTTGCTTTCCGTGATGTGGTCCCAGAGCGTGGACACAAGTGATATAGACCATCTGGGAAGATACTGCTTTTCTGATGGATGCCATCACCTCAGTCCTTATTGGGAAGATGGCTGCTGTGAGGCCAAGGGGCATGAAGTCCCCGGGGTGGCCAACTGCTTTACATAAATGCCAGTCCTTCCTTGTCTATCTCTTCCTTGCCTGCCCCTCCTCCTCCTCCGCATCCACCCTCTGAAGGCTGCTAACAAATGCAACCAGAAGGCAGGCATCTGGAGCCTGGGGATTTTCGCCATGAATGATAATGAATGGCTTTGCGTTTATGAACATTCTTCCATTCCAGTTTCACCATGGCTCTCCATCCGGGTGCTGTATTCCCTGCTGCTTTTCGCAAGTTCTCGTTGTGATTAAGGTGCTGTAAGTAGTCTACAGTTTGACAAGAATCCAAAGGGGAATCGATACCCCTTCCCTTCTTCTTATAACTTTTTTTTTTTTTTTTTTTTTTGGTCTTTTTGAGACAAGGTCTTGCTATTCAGTTCAGGCTGACCTTGAGCTCACTTTTTGTAGGCCAGGCTGGTCTCAAACTTGCACTGATCCTCCTGCCACAGCCTCCCAAGTGCTGGGACTACAGGCGTGCACCACCATGGCCCGGCCTTCCTTTTAACAATTGTTGTACATATTTAGTAGCACCGGTTTTCTAACTGGATATTTGAAATGGGTATAAAACTCTTCGTTGTTGTGTTTCTACTCTTGTGTCCTCATCAGTGGCAGAGGTAGTACAGGCCAGAAATGATGAGTTAATGCCCTTTGTGTTCCTGGTGAGAAGCTACAGTTCTGTATGTTTTATTTTTAATGAAAATATTTATTCAATATAGCATCTTAGTATGCAGGTCAGACTCATAGTGACCCTCCTGTCTCAGCTTTCTCAGTGCTAAGATTACGGGGCTCTGCTACTTTGCTGGGTTTTGGGTCTGGTACAGTAGGTTCTGGGTCTAGCATGGCATACAGGGCCTAGGATCAAACTTGGGTCCTTGTGCTTGCCAGGTAGGCACTTAGACCACTGAGGTATCTTCCCAGCCCACTACTGTATCTTTTGTCTTCAGAAGATAGCTCTAAAATTTCTCTGAGAATCATTCATTATTTTTTTCTTCCTAATCTCTGTGTCCAGTTAGAGTTTAGCCTCATCCACAGACTGTTTGGCTGAATATCAAAGCCTGTCCAGTGAATACTGATTTTACATGTACCTTCATGGTTTCTCTAAAATGGTACATAGAGAAAAATACAATGCAAAAAATAATTGCAATAAAAGAAAAATATAATGCAAAGAGAGACCAACACTAGAAATAACATAGTGTGGCTATAACAATTTTCTTCATTCTTAGACCATCTATCCAGACTGCTCCTATGCACAGGGATGTGGAAAGGTAAATATAGGAAATTCACGAAACTAGATAACCAGTGGTTCTACGTACTGATATTTTGTAACTTGGAAATGCAATGGAAATAATGTCATAAGAAAAATTATTTGTTAAAGAGCTGTTACTTCTTCACTTAATAAAACAGTTTGAAGCCCCAAGCAGGCCTTGTACAGCATATTTTAAATATGTTATTCCATTCTGAAGTGGTTATTTGTGAAGAGGCATAATATCTTGTTTATCATCTTATGATAAAGCTAGCTCGGTGTGGTGGCTTGAAACTGAAATCGTATCACTCTTGGAGACTGAGGCAAGAAGACCACAAGTTCCAGCCCACCGAAGTGACTTGGATAGAGTCCATCTGAAAAAAAAAATTAAAATGACAGGAGATTGTGATTGGCTGGTAAGGCCCTGGGCTTATTACCAAAAAAGGTAATAAAGCTAATAACCAGATAAATGGCCAGAAGAGAAGTTGATCGTGGTTTACCTGATATTGTCACTTATAGCTTTAAACATTGTTATGTACTAGCTGCCTGGTTTTTTTATGACTGATTTATAAATTATACTGTGTAATATTTGTGACTTGAATACATCTTTTGTATATCTAATTCTAGAGATGGGATCATATCAACCAAAATGAGTGCTCTATCACTTGAAAATCCAATCCTTATCTTTCATCTCACAGTTGCCCAATTTTAAGTGTTTTAACCTTGCTGATGCTCCAAAATTTTGCAGCTACATTCAGGATGCTATGAAAGGGAACGGTAACTTAAGGTGTGTTGGGGGTTTTCATGTCTGTAGGAATAAAATCAAGAAATGACAACAATATGCTTAATACAATCAATCATATTTCTTCTGCACATCCCAAACCAGCTCCTAAAATAAGGAATTGCTGACTCATCATTAAGGGATGAGCGAAATTTTTTTTTTTTCTTTCCAGATAAAGCTGTTAATTGTCCATTTTTCATTGTCTGATAATCCCCAACGGTTTCATTAGCTGACAGGAGAAAACGCCAGTTCATTGTCTACTAAAATAAAGGGCCAGAATGAAATTACATATCCTTATTCCGGGAACACGCTAGCCTATTGTTTTATGAATAATGTCTTTAATGAAAATAAAATCTCTGGCCTCATTATCCTCTCTTCCCCAATGTTGGTAAATAACAGAGTGAAAAAAATAATTCCAGAGTGGCCTTTCTGTTAGGTAACCAAGGATTCACATTTTTTTTGTAGTTTGCAAGGAAGATTTTGAAGACAGAATTATGTCTGGATTATTGACTAGTTGTCAATATTGCATCCAAATGTTGCTATAAAATAATTTCACTTTCAACTTGATATTTTATATAATAATATCCAGAAGTGCTTGGTCTGTATTTTTACTGTATTTGATGATTGAAAGATAAGTTTATTGCATTTCACATGAAGTAAACCCAAAATCTACAGACCTATGAGAATGTAAAAGGTATACACAATACTGTAATTGAATTTCAAAGTAGGTCACACAGTCCCATTGGCAAAACCTTAATATAATTCCAGTTCATAGGAATGAAGAAAGAGAAAGTTTATTTATAGGTATGTATCTTGAGGAGTAAAATGTTTTTCTGTTAATGGAGATATAAGAGGTCTTTCATTTTCAGAAGTGTTTTAAGTCTGGAGCCCATCTATGAAAGTACTTTGATCTTAATGTGGGCTTCCTAGTTAGATAGCTAAGTAAGGAGGCACACTCTTAATTATTTACAGAGCCTTCAATGCCCATCACTTTCCAACGAGGACAGAGTCAAAATACTCCCTTGTTGTCTCACTTTTAACATTTTTTTTTTTTTTAGTGTATTTGGTTGTTGCAGGGTCTCACTATGCAGCTCAGACGCATGGTGATCCTCCTGCTTTGAGTCTCCCCAGAGGTGGGATTACAAGCATGCACCACTATGCCCAGACTCTGGCTGGCTCAGCCCCTCCTGGGGGTGGGGCTGGTGCAGCACATGCTTCCAGGGGACAAAATGTGGCCTCCGTGCTTGCCTACGCTTGCCTGAGCAGGCACTTTAGTTTGCTGAGCTATCTCACCGGCTCACTTCTAACATCGCAAGTACAGTATTTGTTGATATTTCGATTGTGATGAAAAGAACTTGAAAGCAGGTTCGAAAACTTAAACTTAAATACTCACGGTCTTTTAGTACCATAGTTTTTCCCCTTCTCCAGAGGTTTGTTAGAGAGAGAAAAACAAACAAAAAAAGACCCCACAGACATGCATGTGAATTACCTGTGACTTTTTCTTTTTAACTTAAAATTCTCTAGGGACTTGAGTAATCACGTTGGTCTTTCCTTATCAGTGAAAATGTGAAATGTTGCCGTTGTACAAAGGCGAGCAGGCGTTCAACATGCAGAAGGCATCTGACGGCTTCAACTTCGATGAAGCGGGGCTCACTGCTGCTGTGGTTGTTCTTGTTGCTTTTTATTTCAGCGTGGTGTAATGAAATGTAAGATTACTGTTAGTTAGTAAGCGCTGATGTGGAATGGTCAAGCAATGCCTAAAATTTAGCTCATTCACTTCATCATATTTTTTTAAACTTAAAACTTCATAAAGGGATAAAAAGAATGCATCCAGAAGATAAGAGAAATGTTGGGGTAAGCAATGTTCTTTACATTATTTGTTATGAAGTCGCTCATATAAGTGCACAAATGCACAGACATACGCACACATACACACACACACATGCAAGCACGCACACACGCACACACACACACACACACACACACATGCGCGTGCGTGCACAGGATCACACAGACCATTTTCTGTAGCTGTTTCTGAATTCCACAAGTTGGGTGACTTATGAAGCATAAAAGTTTACTGGGCTCATACTTTGGGGGGGTTGCATGGTTCAAAAGTGTGGCCCTAGTGCCCGGTGAGGTCCATTCTGCATCGTGACATGGCCAAGGATAGCTCAGGATGAGACACAGCCGAGGGCTAGGCTGGATCCCTGTATCCTTGGGGGGCATCTTCCTGATCTCATTTAATCCCAATTTATTTCCAATGTCTCCCTTTTGAACATTTTTTAATGGAAGAACTTTCCAGTACATGAGCTTTTGGGGGACAAATTCAAAGCATAGTAAACCCATGCTTACATGCACATTTATTTCAACATATAAGAATTCCCTGGGATACTTATATGAATAATTCCTGCCTAGTCGTATGTGAGTAAGGGTGTGACACACTCTGATTTGATTCTAAAAGTGCACACTTGATGCGACTGGTTCATGCACAAATGCATATACATATATTTTTAATAGAAGGTCAGAAAGATACAGATTTCCAAATTTTATAGGCTAAGGTTATAAATGACAATCATTTACCTATTTTGTCTGGTACATAATGGGTGTAACAAGTATTTGTTGGTTGAATAAGAAATGATGACAGCACAATTTCATTAAAAATTATCAAAATTTTAAACTAAACAGTAAAATTTTTATACAAAAAGTATTTAAAAGTCAGGTTTCTAACAATGCCACTGAGAAGATACTTGAAAACATTATTATAAAACAAGTATAAAACGGAGCACGTACTTATCTCAAGTCTTGTTTTATAGCTTTCTTGTGGACTGTGGTAGTAAAATATTTTAATTAGTTTATTATGGAGAAAAGTCCACCTCAAGAATGCAAATTCCCCCTCCCCCAATCAGCTCCATACTTTGAAACAGCTTCTTTTCTGGTGTTCTGCTGTCCTGTGGATGCTCATAAACTACGAAGACCTGGCATCCCTGGACATCTTGCTTCTAACCTCATTTGCTGTTGTTTATGCTGATTGGATGAAACAGTTCAAAAATGGGACTTCTGAATTCTTTATCATATTTTTGACAGGTTGTTAGTGTCCTTCCAGTGAACTATGTGCTGTTTTATCTCGTAGCAAAACCACCAAGAATTGCATAAAGTAGTTGTTATTCCTCAAACGTAAAATTTTGACTTCATCTGTCATCTTCTAGATAACATACGCGATAAGCTCTAGAATCTTCTGGCTCTGACTGAAGATAAAAATAAGAGTAATTTTATAACTTGAGTAAGGGGCCTATAAGAACCATATAGAGCCATTTTATAAATTTTAGAATATGTAGCATAGAAAAGAGGCTGGCAGGCACACAAATCTGAGCTCTGGAATACTAGAGATTGGTTTCCTAAAACAGTATATGGGGGTTAATGGAAGTTTTAAGTAATGAAGAATCCTAAAGAACCAGAGGTACTGCCCCTTTAAAAAATAGATTGGCTACAAAGACAAGGGAACACTTCAGAAGAAAAGTTTGCATATTCAAAATTTACTAGAATAGTACAATTATAGAATTAGAACAAGCAGGGAGAAGGGTGTTTTACCGCTGGAGAATCCTACATGAACATTTAGGTAATGACTAAGTCTGCATTTGGATAATAAACTGTACACTGGGTTGCAAAGACTGTATTTATCTCACTAAAGGAAAATCAGAAGTTCACCCACAATTCTAAGACAGAAGAGATATTAAAGAAAAGTGAGTCAGGCATGGTGGTGCACGCCTGTAATTCCAGCACTTGGGAGGCTGAGGCAGGAGGATCACTCTGAGTTTGAGACCAGCCTGGGCTACAAAAGTGAGCTCAAGGCCAGCCTGAACAGCATAGTGAGACCCTGTCTCAAAAAAAGACAAAAAAAAAAAAAAGAGAAAAAATGAAATAAAGAAGCTAGTTTCAAGAACCCTATAAAACAAGGGTTTCAGGAAAGGAGAACATAGTCATAGTTTAAATATCAGTTACATAAAAAAGAAACTTCATTAAGCAGAAAATTTACAAAAATCTATAAACCCTAAAATATCAAAATTATGCTCAATTAAATTACATGAAATTTAGGTGAATATTAAATCTTTCAATTTCAAGAGTACAAATAATCTGTTAAGAGTATAGACCTCATAGTAAATACACTTTCAAAAATGACTTAAATATTCCAATCCAGAAATGGGCATCTGAGATGAACACACACTTCTCCAATAAAGAAATTCAACAAGCCTAGAAATACATCAAGAAATGCTTCACATCACTAGTCATTTGTGAAATGCAAATCACAACAACACTTAGATACCATCTCACTCCCAAAAGAATGGCTACCATAAAGAAATCAACCCACAACAAATGCTGGAAAGGCTGTGGAGAAAAAAGGACCCTTCTCCACTGCTGGTGGAAGTGCAGACTGATGCAACCATTACAGAGAGCGGTGTGGAGACTCCTTTAAAAACTAAAACTGTAAATCCCATTCAATCTAGCTATCCCCCTACTGGGAATTTTTCCCGAAGAACTGAAAACATCATATCGTAGTGCTATCTGTGCACCTATGTTTATAGCAGCACAATTTGTAATAGCCAAATCCAGGAAACAACCAAAATGCCCATCATCTGAAGAATGGTTGAAAAAGATGTGGTATTTTTATACAATGGAATATTACTCACCTATAAGGAATGGTAAACTAGAAGACTTCATACATAAATGGATGTATCTTGAACGTATACTCATAAGTGAAATAAACCAGACCTACATATGCAAATATGATATAGTCCATAGTGTACTCAAAATAATAAATAAATAAATAAATAAATAAATAAATAAATAAATAAATAAATTTTGGGCGGTACCAGGAATCAATCTCAGGACCTTGCGCTTTCTGCATCCTCAACCCCTGCAATTTTTTTTTTTTTAGAAGAGTGACTTAAATACAAAATTCCTTTGGAAGAGAAAAAAAATTAATGTTCATTGAAAGTGTTAATGTCTAATTGTTTGATCAGTCTTACATACCTATGTCTGTTGATCTAAACTGATTTGATGATGAAAATATGTAATGCAACCATTGTTAAATTTTTCTTGTTTAGAAATTCTGTACTATATGTACTCTTACTTGCCATTTTTTCTATCTTTGTTCCTGATATTTTTACTCTTTAAAATAAAATTAAATCTATAAAAATGCCTTAAATAAAAATTTTGAATACAATAATAATAATAATAATAATAATAATAATAAAATAATAATAGATTATTGTTTAGAAGTAAGGTTAAATGTACTCTTAGCGAATGACTTATCCAATTGCTTTTATTATTTAGGAAAAAGAAGGGAAATTATTGAACAATTGACAAATTTCAAAAATATCTAAGACATTTAGAAATCTAAGTACATACAAAATTGTAGCTGGTCAATCCTATGGCACTTTTCCTAGACTCTTACTCCCTTTTTTGTTTTCTTGTAAACCAACCATTTACTTGAGAGAGAGTATAGCAGTAACTGAAATTATACTAGAAGAAGCACACATCTAAAAGACCAGAATTGCAGGCATTCCACGCATATCTTTCCTGTTACACATTGCTGTTGTCCCTCATCCAGATGGCTGACACTGACAACAGTTCTACAAAGCACTGTACACAGTTCCAAAGTAAGTCCTGAGGGGATCTGACTGACTTTGAGAGATACGAAAGTTACATGTTTTGCTCTATAGGTCTTGCTTAACCTTGCCCTTAACCACCCAGCAGAAATGTTTAACCACAAGGTATGAAAAAAAAAAGCTAGATTAGAATGTTGAGCTATAAAAGACTTAATTCAACATCTTACAACACTGCCAGTTTTACCAATAACCCACTGAGAGTATTGAACATTGGATTTTGTATAGTTACTTTCTCTTATTTCAGTGAGAAGAAATTTTGTTGTACCAGTAATGATTTGAAAAATTGCAGCGTCTATACCCTGTGCTCTGTATAACTAATAGGAGGACAACAATATACATTTTATCAAACATTGAAAATGTACTACTAACATGTTTTGACACTACCACGTTGTTATTTGTTATTAAAAGTAATAAAAAAGAAAAAAACTAAGACAAAAATATCTAAGAACCAAAGTAGCAAATGGTTTCATACATTTTCTTTTGTGTGGTCACATCTTCCTATTTTTGGCACTGTATTTAAGGCAAACACAAACAAGTAAGATTTATGGGTTAGGGGGTATACCTAAGTGTCATCTTGCTAGGTGCACCCAGATTCCTCTCTGCAGTCTCTCCCTTTTGTCACTCTTCTTTAGTTGTTCCCCGTACCGTTTGCCTTGCCAAATATTCACACTTTTGCTAGATAGGTAACTGATGGCCTGGAGTAGGAATTCACTATCTTGGACAGTCAAACTCTTATTTCCCAAATTTCTTACTGTCCGTTTCTGGTCTTCCATTAAGCTATGGGCTTATATCTCTTCATAAAATCACAAAGAATTAGGTACACTTCTGTTTTCAGACAGTGTGTCTATCTGAAAACCTGGAAAGGATTATTTGAAAATCTAGTAGAACAGGAGTATTTGTTTGAAAGATTATACACAAAATAAATGTACATAAATTAGCATCTAACATTAATATGTACTTATACTATGTTATACACTTGCTAAATTTGCATCATCAATAAAAAATTCTTGCTACAAAAACTTAAATGAGTACTTAAAAATATAGTGGCAAACTATGAATGTATAGAATATGTAACTGTGAATTAACAAATCATACTTTTAATGGTAAAGTTTAGGACCCTGATGATAGGTAATCTTTATAAATTAATTTATAACTTTCAAGCAATTTTCATCAAAGTCTCAGAATTCATTCTTGTGCTATAATTGACAATGTAAAAGCTGATATTCATTTAAAGGATTAAATGATTGAGAAGTTTGATTAAATCCTAAAAAATGGCTCAGTGGGCATTTGCTTTCAATTCCATAAGCATTTACAGCATCGTAGTAACTTACTGAGTGTAGTTGTGAGTGAAGAAGAGATATGTAGGTTGATGGACCGGAATTCTAATCAATATGCCTGTACCTAGTAGCCACGTTGAGTCCATGCTGGAGAAGCCACGTGAGGTCTGGGCTGGGATTTGCGGGCAGAGGTCTTTGAAGTGTGCATTTTCCCCCTCAAAAGTGGCAGAACCAGCACCAGAGTAGACACATCGAAGACCGGCAGGAACTTTCACATGTCCTACAACCGAATTGCTGAAACTGTACCTGTTTTAATTTTTCTACAGGTGATACTTGTTCAACACGGACATTCTTTTGATAGCAGAAAATTTTTATTTAGTAAATTAAAGCAATTGTCTCTTGTGAGTTGTTGGATTCTGAGTATCTGAGAACGACTTGAGTTCTAACATACTCCAAAGAGGGACTGCAGAAGTGTAGTTTTTCTCTGCCACTGGGGAGAGGCATATGGCACTTGTTAGGCACCTCCTCTCTGCCTCCCAAGCTTTCGGGTCTTTCTGTCACCACTATATTTATCACTGATGGTCTTCCTTTCTCATTTTCCTACTCCTGCAGTTGACATAGTATCTTCACTACTTTGTCTCTGGGACAAAATACCAGACATCTACAAGTTAAAGGAGGAAAATCTTATTTTGGCTCATGGTTTGTAGAGGTTTTAGTCAACCACCAGATGGTTCCAAGGCTGGTAGCTTGGCGCCAGGACCTGGAAGGGGGGACATAGTCCTTGGAACAGGGCCTGAAAGCCAGCTCCTCCTGCTCCTGATCCCTCATCTTTCTGTTGAATGTCACAAACTCTCAGTTGTTCTTACAGTGCTGGAGTCTAAAAAGTAGTGGGCTTGTGGTTGGAGAGTTTTTTTTTTTTTTTTTTTTCTGATTTGTAAGCTAGAATGATGTTTATAGTTTAAATTGATTTGAAAAATCAAAGGAAAAATAACGTCTTGTGATGTACATGAATTACATGAAATTCAAGTGAAGCATTACTTGAATAATTGCCTATCTACACGGAGTGTACGCATTCCCACTCCCATGGCAGAGTGGGGTGATGACAGGGCCCCATCAGATCACTGGTCCTTCCCTGAAAAAGCTGCCAGCTTTTTGTTTATAGGGTTGGGGGAGGTTGGGCGGGAATATCTGCGAGGGCACCAATGTGTTACTGTTGTTCTGCTGCTCCAAGGCCGCCTGGGGGAAAGCAGAGAGCTCACAGGGTGTTTCTCAGCCTTTCTGGGATTCCAAGGGGAGCAGGCATGGCTTCATTGTCTTGTATAATTTCTCTGTCATTTCTGCCATCTTCTCACCGAGGTCCTGGCCTCGTTGGCTTACAGGACAAGGACACCAATGAATGCCACCTCTATTTGTTCTTTTTCATCTCAGTCCAGAAAGACTTGTCATCCCTACTCTGTGGAGTAGATCATTTCTACTATCTGCTTATATAGTTTTCTTTGAAACAAAACTGTACCTTTGAGATTAAGAACAACAACAAAAAACAAAAAAGAGACAAAAAAAAAAAAAAAAAAGAAAAAGAACAAGAACTCTAGTGATCAGTTCTGGCAATGAAAGACAAAGTTTTCCCAACTTTTATGGTGAGTTCCATTTCTCTTTTCTCTTCTCTTCTCTTCTCTTCTCTTCTCTTCTCTTCTCTTCTCTTCTCTTCTCTTCTCTTCTCTTCTCTTCTCTTCTCTTCTCTTCTCTTCTCTTCTCTTCTCTTCTCTCTTCCTCCCTCTCTCCTCCTTCTTCCTCTCTGTCTCTCTCTCTCTCTCTCTCTCTCTCTCTCTCTTCCTCTCTCT
>PVJA010024636.1:0-31390 GCA_004027025.1 Myocastor coypus | reverse complement strand
GTTCAGACTAGAAAAGGTCAACGAAGAAACATCAGGGTTAAATTACGTTAGAGGTAAAATGGACTTAACAGATGTCCTCGGAACTTTCCATCCAGTACAGCATGTATATTCTCAGTGGCTCATAGAATTTTCTCCAAATAGATTATATTTTAAGCCCTTGTAAAGTAAACCTTAACAAATGCAGAAATATTGAAATATTTTTTTGCTGCTATCAGATCAGAATAATGTGACATTAAAACTCCATAGCAAGAGAAAATGTAGAAAATATGGGAACTGAACAGTTGTGTTTTGAATGATTAGTGGGTCATTGAAGAAATCAGGCAGGAAATTTAAAAATTCCTAGGGTCAAATTGAAATAGAAATACAACATGCTAGAATCTTTGGGATTCTGCAAAGGCAGTTCTAAGAGAAAAGTTTATAACTATGAATGCCTATGTCAAAACATCAGGGAGATCTCAAAGAACCTAATTATATGTCTCCAAGCTTTAGCAAAACAAGAACAAGTTCCAGCCAGGTCCAACAGAAAAAAAAAGGAGTAAGCCTGAAAATGAAATTAATAAGATGGAGAGCAACAGAACAATAAACAGGACCAATAAAGGGCTGATTCCTTGAAAAGATAAACAGAGTCCCTAAACTATTAGACAAATGAATCAAAAGAAGGAGAAAACCCAAATCAATGCAATTGGAGATGCATGAGGACTTGTTACAACAGACATGCTTTAATTTGTTTCATCTCCTTTTTTCAATTGTTGTACGTTTCCTCTTCTTAATTTCTTATACATTTCTTTTTTCTCTTTCTTCCAATTTTACATACATATATCTGGTAATATGACTAACTGGTTGGAAGACAACCAGCTACATATTACGACGCAATGTATTACAACAAATACTGTGAAATTCATATTACTTAGTTCAGTAAAAATCTGTATCACTTATAATTTTTTGTTTCCCAATTTATAGTCTCTTTAGATTTTTTAAGAAAGGTATCACTAAATCCAGAGGATTATTAGGTACTATTTTGAAAACCTATATTATTAATTGGATAATTTAGAAGAAATGTATAAAATTCTAAATGCATATAGCCTGTCAAAACTAAACAGAGAAGATTGAGAAAACCTAAACAGAATGAGAAGCAATGAGATTGAGGAAATGATAAAAACGTCTCCCGACAGAGGAAAGCCTAGAATCAAATGAGTTCACAGCTGGATTTTGCCAAACCTTTCAAGAACGTTAGCACTCTATCTCCTCAAACTATTTCAGGACTAGAAAGGGGAAGAATGCTTCCAACCTCCTCCTCCTATGAGACCAAAATCACCTTGATACCAGAACAGGACAAGGACACAACAACAACAACAAAAAAGAAAACTATGGACCAATATCCTTGTCAAATGATAGATGCAGAAATCCTTACAAAAACACAAACCAAATCCAGCAATATATTAAAAAGTTCATACAACACAAACAAGTTGATTTCATTCTAGGGATACATGAATGCTTTAACATATGTAATCAATAAGTATATTGTACCACATATCTACATATGGTATGTAGATTGAGCCCAAGAAAAATATCCATTATAAATATCCAAGATAAAAATCACATGATCTCAGTTAATGTGAAGAAGACTTCAACAAAATGTAAAACCCCTGTATGATAAAAGACCTGAAGAAACCGGCCTAAACTCTCAGTATAGTAAAGGCCATGTAAACAAAACCTCAACATCATGTAGAGTAAGGCAAAACTGAAAGCGTTTCCTCTCAAATCAGGGACAAAACAGGGATGTCCGCTTTCATCACTCTTATTCAATATAGGCCTTGAAATTTTAATAAGAGGAACTAGGCAAGAGAAAACGATAGAATATTAATAAGGAAAACATTAGTTATTCGTGTTTGCAGATGATATTATGCTGTAATTAGAAGACACTAGAGACTCAATCCAAAAAATTTTTAGCTGATACATGAATTTAGCAATTTAGTGGGATATAAAATCAGCATTAACAAGTCAGCAACTTTGGAGCTGGCCAAATAGCTCAGTGGAGTAAAGCATCTGCAAGCAGGCTCAAGGGCCAGGAGTTCAATCCCTGGGCCTACCGTGCCGGCCCCGCTCCCAGGGAATGCTGAGATGGCAATTGAGACTGGGCATGATGGCATGCACCTGTAATCCCAGCTCTTGGGAGGCTGTAAACAGGTGGATCACTACAAGTCTGATCTAGTAGTGAGACACTGAACACCCTGCAGACCCTTCCCCAAAATACAGAAAGAAAAAAGTCAGCAGCTTTACGATATACCAGTAATTGACTAGCTGAGAAAGACATCTAAAATTAAATTAACTTAAAATACCTTCAAAGAAAATAAAATACCTAGAGATAAATATAACTAAGAAGAGGAAATAATTCTGCAATGAAAATTTCAGAAAACTAAAGAAACAAATTGAATACGACACCAGAAAATGAAAAACTCTTCCACATTCTTGGGCTGGCAGAACATTGCCAAAATTGACATATTACCAGAAGTGATCTTTTCTCTTTCCCGTCTTGCAAGATGGTGGGTGACAATACTGAGAAGCCAGACACTAAGGAGAGGAAATCCAAAGCCAAGAAGGCTGCTGCCAGTGGTGCCAGTAAAAAGGATAAGGTGAAGAAGGCAAAAATAGTCCAAGAAGCTGAAATCCTGCCCTATGAAGAACACACCAGAAATTTGTCATTGTCACCTCCATAAAAATTGATATCAGCAAAGTGAAAAATCTCCAAACACCTCACTGATGCTTACTTTAAGGAGAAGAAGCTGTGGAAATGTAAACAACAGGAGAGTGAGGTCTTTGGCGCTGAGAAGAAGAGATGCCAGATTTCAGAGCAGCCCAAGGTAAATCAGAAAGCAGTGGACTCACAGATTTTAGCAAAACTCAAAGCTGTTCCTCAGTTTCAGAGCCACCTGCGATCCATTTTTGCTTAGACAAATGGAATTTAGCCTCATAAATTAGTGTTCTACGTTGATTTTTTATTTTTAATTTTATTACTTTTAATAATAACGAGACAGTTTCAAAACACATCGGTAGGATAACCACAATAATTAATACAATGTATGTTGTCTCCATAGTAGTTGTTTAAAGTACAAGATGCAGACATGATAACTTTTCTAAACACTGTTGGTACAAATATTTCTTCTCACTGAATTAAGAGAAAGTAGTTGTATGCATAGTCCAATATTCCATAACAGTAGTGGGTTATCAGCAGAACTGGCAATGTCAGAGCTGTTGACTTGAGCCTTTTACAGCTCACCGTACTAACATGGCTTTACTTTTTATGCCTCATGGTTAAACTTGTCTGCTGGATTATTAAGGCCAAGTTAAAGCAAGACCTACATAACAAAACCTGTAACTTCCGTACCTCACAAAGTCAGTCAAATCCCCTCAGGATTTACCTTGAAATCACGTACAGCATTTTGTAGAACTTTCCTCAGTGTCAGTCATCTTGATGAGTGACAGCTATTGCTTTACCAATTTGCTCTCCGTGAAAGCCTGAGAGAACGTTTTCTCTCTAGGTGACTCTCCTTAGGCACACTATACCTCATCAATCCCTTTCCTCTGTGGCCCCATAATCTTGAACACAAAATTTTGGACACCACTGAGTTATAGGATGTTACAGTACAGGTTCTTCTATGTCCTGAATCCTCACTGACCTTGAAGGGCTAGACCCAAAATATTGACGATTTTTGTAGCCTTTCTTTTTCTCTAATTTTTGTTTTGCAAACTTCAGTTGTTAACCCTCCAGAAGAGAAGCTTAGTGATATTGTTACTCTATAACACAGGTACTTGAGCTTAGCATCACCATCTTTCTGAATATCAGATGCCTTAGACTAAACATGGAACTAATATTTTCCATCAATCATTGATATTCTAATAAATCTCCATAGACTGTGATAAGAAAAACAATCACACATTTTCACCCAGAAATTTGGAAATCTAAAAAAAAAAAAAAAAAGAAATTTGGAAATCTAACCATATACAAAATGTAGCAGGCCAATCCTATGGCATTTTTTCCTTGCCTCTTACTCTCTTTTATTACCCTTGTTTTTTTTTTTTTTTAAACAAATATTTCCTTGAGAGAGAGTATAGCAATAATTGAAATTACATTAGAAGCAGCACACATCTAAAAGACCAGAATGACAGGCATTCCAAACAAGGTTTTAGTATTACACATTGCTCTCCTCAGTGTCAAAAGTCTGTTGGAGATTCTTAGGACCATTGTCTAATTCATCCTGTGTATATAAGTGCATGGTTTTGCCCCTCCATGTTACCAAATTTTCTGCTTACTGTCTCTTCTTTGTTTAATCCTTAAGTTCTTGATTTCCATTTAGCTGTGCTATGCCTATCCACTTTTATTTCTTCTTTTGAGTTCTTACACTAGGCAGATTATATGATATTTAGACATGTAGGTCTGGTTTATTTCACTTATGAGAATATCTTCAAGATACATCCACTTATAGATGAAGGCTTCAAGTTTATCATTCTTTATAGTTGAGTGATATTCCATTGTATAAAAACACATCTTTTTCAACTGTTCTTCAGGTAATGGGCATTTTGGTTGTTTCCAAGATTTGACTATCACAAATTGTACTACTATAAATATAGGAGCACAAATATCACTGTCGTATGATGTTTTCAGTTCTTCTGGGAAAATTCCCAGTACAGGGATAGCTGGATTGAGTGGGATTTCCAGTTCTAGTTTTTTAAGGAGGCGATATGAAGCATTTCTTCATGTGTCTATAAGCTTCTAGTATTTCTTCCTCTGAGAAGTGTGTGTTCATCTGAGAGGCCCATTTCTGAATTGGGTCTTTGAATTTTGGGACCCTAATGTTTTTTAGTTCTTTATAAATTCTACATAGAAGACCTTTGTCTGAATATTTACTAGTTAATTTTTTTTAATTTGTGGGCTGTCTTTTCACTCTGTTGGTAATTTCTTTTGACATGCAAAAACTTCTCAACAAGAGGAAGTCCCATTTGTTGATTCTGTCCAGTGTTAAACTTGCATTTTAATTCTTGTCCATGAACTCTTTGCTTACCCCGATGTCTTCAAGATTTCCTCTGACTTTCTCCTCTAGGAGGTTTAATGTTTCTCTTTTAATGTTTAGATCTTTAATCCATTTTGACTTTAGGTTAGTGCATGGTGATAGACCTGGGTCAAGTTTTAGCTTTTGGCATGTAGAGAGCCAGTTTTTCCAGCACCATTTGTTAAAGAGGTTATCTTTCTTTTAGTAAACATGTTTGGCCCCTTTGCCAAAGATAAGTTGGCTGGGTGTGTTTGTATTTGCTTCTGTATCTTCTAATCTATTCCACTGATCCTCAGGTCTATTTTTTTTCCAATACTTTGCTGATTTTATAACAGTAAAATTCGTAAGGAAACAGACAAAAAAAGTTACCAAAGCACTCATAAATAGAAAGAACAAAGACATGCACCACAATACATGATTCCAAATTATATCACAAAACTATAGTAACAAAACAGGATGCTACTGGAATATATATGAGAATATTGGAGAAAATACTACCTCTTCAACACATGATGCTTGAGAAACTGGATATCCATTTATAGATGACTGAATCTGTATCCCTACTTATCACCCTACACAAAAATAAATACAAAATCAATCAAAACATATGTGTAAGACATGAAACTTTAAAACTGCTAAAAGAAAATGTAAGAGCAATACTTGGAACTACAGTTAAAGACTTCCTGAATAGGACTTCAGTAGCACAGGAAACAATAGTAAGAATCTACAAGTGAAACTGCATCACTCTAAAAAGTTTGTACAGCAAGTGAAAAACAGAGTTAAGCCACACCTGCAGAATGGGAGAAATATGTTAATTGGCTACTCTTCTGATACGGACACTTTGCAAAAGAAGTACAGCTGACCAACAAGCATTTGAAAAAGTGTTCAATTCCCTTACCCATTGGGAAATGCAATTCAAAACTACATTGAGATTCTGTCTTCACTCAGAATGGCTATCATCAGGAGCACAAAACAATAAACAGTGGTGAGGATGGAAGGCAAAAGGAGCTTTCTGCACTGCTGGTGGGAATGTAAACTCGTGGAAATCAGTATGCAGGCTCTCTTCAAAATTACAAACCATTAGCATTTGATCCAGGAATGCCACTCCTTGGTACATATCTAGTATACTTAGAGCATACTGCAGGAATATCTACATGCTCAGGCTTATTATGGCGCAGTCCACAGTAGCCAAGCTGTAGAAACAGCCTACATATCTGTGAATAGATGAATAAATAAAGAAAATGTAGTGTATATATACAAGAAAGCATTATTCAGCCATAAGGCAAAAGCACTCTGTCATCCGCAAGAGAGTGTGCTCATCTGGAAATCATCATGTTAACTGAAATCAACCAGACTCAGAAAGATGAATATCATATGTTCTTCCTAATACGTAGATTCTAAAAAAGATAGCAATAAACAAGGGAGACGCGTTTAATAGCTATTAAACAAGAGCAAGGAAATAAGAGATTGGGGGAGAAAGTATAAAGCCCAGTAACAGGATGGATATGAACAAAATATGCACAAGGGAACCCCCCAAAAAACTGTGAAACTGGGGACCATGAAGATGATCACGGTACATTATGTGCATGTACAGATCTGCCCAAATAAAAGTCATTCATCTGTATAACCAATGAAAAAAAAGAGTGACAGAAAACATATAAACAGAAAAACTGACCCCAAAGAAATAAGCATAGGAATAAGAAAAAAATAATTATCATTTGCCTCCTGGGAAAGTTTCAAGACTGTTATACCCCATAAAACAGTAACTACTTGCTATTGGTTTTTATTTGGTTTTGTTTTTTTGAGAGAGAGAGAGAGAGAGAGAGAGAGAGAGAGAGAGAGAGAGAGAGAGAGAGAGAAGGTAAAAGGCACAGAAGGGTCTGCTGCTAACGGAACCCTGGCAGGTACCCAGGGAGACTGTTCTTCCCTGGGTTGAGCTAGTTGGTCCCATGGAAAGCTGAGTCAAGCCCGGCCTCTCTGGCGCGCAGGTGGGATGGGCAGGCCGTGTTTTCAGCCCTTGCGATTGCCTGCTGAGCAGGTTTATTAGCAGAAATCATGCTTATGCTGTATGTCATATGGCCATTGCATTTTTAAGGATCAAGGTATCTTTCACTTCCAATTCTAATGATAGCTTTGCCTTACCAAATGCCTTGTTAACTTTAAAGGTCACCAGTGTTTCTGAAAATTTTAGACATTTTAGAAATATCAGATAACATTTAATCATCCTCTTTCTGTTTCACTCAGAGAGCTGCTGGTGTTCTGAGCCGGACACTTTCGTGCTCTCAGAAAATCATCAAAGAGGCTGTGAGAGCAGGCGTGGTGAAGAAAATGATTAAATTCCTGAAGGTAAAGTGACTTCGCTGGTCACAGCGTCTTAAATCTCCAGGAGCCTTCTGTTTTCTTCAGGGAACAGAATCAAGGCCTCCTTTGCCCAGTCAGTGTGCCACTGTGTCATCCCTGCCAGAGTTTGGGCTTCCAAGTTCTTCTTTTCTGCCTGTCCACCTGGATAATATTCTGAACATCAGCAAAAGCCTGTTAAATATATAAGGAAATCAATTTGTTTAGATCTGTAACAACTGCTTAGTGGCCACACTTCACTTTAAAGCATCGAGCCTCCATCCTTGAACAAAATGGCTCAACCAGCTCTCAGGGAGGTTCTTGGGCCTGTTATTTTCTTCGTGGTCTCACAATACTTCACGTAGCTCTGTGGAGAGCGTTGTCTCAAACTCCTTTCGTGAGATCAGGAGGCCGCAGGGCTATGGTATGATCCCAGACTGCTGGACTTTTCCTCAGGAAATGAATGCTGTGACACCCAGCAAGTGACCAGCTTCACCTGGAAGGGCAGAGTGAGGTATTAGTCTGTCCTCTCTGGGTCACACTGAGAAGTATGTGCCCCGTGAGGCCTATGGGTCAGTGTCAGTGTGGTGACAGAATCACAGGCCCCTGAGGGTAGGGAAGTGTGCTCTGAGTGCAGGCAAGTGCTGCTGAGACCCAGAGGGTGCTGTGGGGCAGGGAGGTAGGCTTGAATTTAGGTAGTCACTTCCTCTACATAACTTCTATAACCTTGCTAGAGGCTGCTGATTGCAGGAATACAATCAGCATGTTGTGTATGAGCACAACATGCGTTTTAAAGACCTTCGTTGGCTATTTTTAGGGATTCTGATTTGATAGTGTTCTCTTACAGTGAGGTAGGTTCACGAAATTCTCACACAAGACAAGCCCCCAATGGTCTTAGCATGCCAGCCCTTTCTCAAAGGTGAAATGGCCCAGGAGACCCGTTTCTCCCATTTGGGTAGATTTGCCATAGATAGCACCCCTCTCTTCTCAGACGCTCACCCAAAGCCTTCCAGGAGGTGTCAGAGAAATGACAGACCTTCAGTCCTAGCTGGTGTGAGCTGCGCTGAGGGGGTTCACAACAGCTCCTCCATGCAACCGCTAGTCTTGTGTACCAGGCAGCATGTACCATTCTCACCAGAACTGTCTTTTAGAAATTTCCAAAGCCACCAGACCTTTGTGAGTGCTCCCTGTGGCTTTTCAGTCAAGAGCTGTTGAGACATTGACTGTCCTTTTCTGGTTTCATCCTGCAATCTAGACAGGAGGCCAGAATGCATCCCGTTATGCCGTAAAGATACTAGCTGTCTGCACCAATAGCTGCTGTGAAGCTCGGGAAGAAGTAGTAAAACTGGACAAAAGTAAGTGACAACTTCCTGAAGGGCACCTGCGTTCCAGAGGTTAGTCCTCCTGGAAGCCTCGAAAGAGAACATGGCTTCAGAGAGGGGAGGAGCCCAGTGTGAGCCCTCTCAGCTTCCTGAGCCCCCTGCACTGCTTTCAAAGCAAGGCGCAGCTCAAGTCGATTGGAAGGCGTTTCCTCAGCCTTTGGGCTGTGCACAGGTACAACGTCTGTGCTGGAGGCCCAGCCTGCAGACAGCTCAGAGAGAACAGGACCGAGGCTGGGAAGGTGCTTTCTTAGCAGTGCACTTACACTGACCTAGCCTCGGGCCTTTGCATTCACAAAGGGAAGAAGGGAAAAACTGCTCTCAAGCTTTAGTGCACACGAGGAATATAGGAATCTGAGCCTGCCTTTAGGACTTACGTCAGCTCTAGCTGCTCTTAGCAGGGCTTCCCCGTGAGGCAGCCTGCTAGTGTGACCTCAAACACTTCCTCAGATGGTGACAGATGGGCCCCACCATGGCACAGAAAGCTTTTCTTCTGGGGAAATGTAGAATGCTGGCATAGTGCCTCCAACTTGGGGGCCCGGTGGATCTCCCACCACAGTAGGCGTCCAGGTGGAGCACAGAGCCTCTCCACAAGACAGACCCGTTGGGCACACAGGGCCTATTCGTGCAGCAACTCTGTTGTGCTGGGTGCTGTCATAGGCACCCACACAGATGCAGGCACCTCCGTAGAGAGAGGAGGTGAGGAGGGCGGCAGCGTTCAGTGAGCACTTGCTGACTGCGTGAGCACGACCTTCCCAGGACGCGTCTCCCAGTAGGTCCCCCAGCCCCTGGTGCCTCTGGCGCCTTCTGTTAGAGGACTGAAAGGAACTGCTGCTGTGTGCCTTTCCTTGCAGAGTTCGGCGTTCTGCTGCAGCTGCTCAGCTCGGAGGATGAGGTTCTGATGGGCAACGCCGCCCTCTGCCTCGGCAACTGCGTGGAGCTGCCCAACGTCGCGTCTTCCCTGCTGAAGACAGACGTCGTGCAGGTGCTGCTGAAGCTGGCAGGTGGTGACTCGCAGAAGACAGCTGTGCAGCTGAACGCGGGCATCGCTCTGGGGAAGCTGTGCACGGCCGAGCCCAGGTACCCTGTGGCCGCCACAGACATGGCAAGGGCAGGGTCCCAATGTTCCCTTCAAGCATGGCCCCCCAGCGATATGCATCCCCACGGGGCCCCACCTCCTAAGGGTTCCTCCAATTTCCAAGGGTGCTGTGAGCTGGGCGCTAAGCCCTCAGTCTGTGGACCTTTTAGGAAAGTTCAAAATCCAACCATACACTGAAATAGACCAAACATTCTATATATTTATGTGCATGCCTGCATGCTTGGGACTGAACAGACAGAGAGATGTCCAGAGAGGTAACATTTTCCCACTGAAAGCAGAATGAAGCAGAAAAGCATGTCTGGGACCACTCAGCATGGCGGGGCAGGAAACCTTAGCTTGAACTTGGCACCTGGCTTCTCTTTCTGTTGAGAGTCCTGCTTTGCTCTGAGCTTACTCAGGTGTGCTCGATCATCCCACAAAGCGTGCTCTGGAGGGCGTGCCTGTGGCCAAGCCATGGAGCCCGGCCCAGACTATGTGCCTTTGGGCATGGCTAGTGGATAGCTTCACCCATGTAGCTATGTACCTCTTAATTTCTTCTCTGTAGAATGAAAGGGCTGGCTTGGACATCATCTGACGACCTTTGAAGTTCTGTCTGACTGATCAAATGGAAGGAACAGATAAAATCTTTCTTCCACAGAAAGCAAGACACATTAGCGAGAATGAGCTCAAAGTGGCAGCCTGCTGGGGAGGTCCCCGAGAGCACAGTCCCATCTGATCAGCCTGTCACACCTGCCACGTGCAGGGAAAGTGTATTCCATGTCCCGTGGTCTCCCTGGGAGACCTGCCTACCCCTTTGATCTTTAGGGCTCCCCGGTGCCACTTCGCTTTTCCACTCAGAGTGATGGGGCTGACATTCCCAGCCGGCTTCTGTCTAGAGGGAGATGGCTGTGAAGCGTGGCGTTGCTGACCTGGGTTTTGTGGTCTGATTACAACAGGTTCACTGCTCAACTGAGAGAGCTTCATGGGTTGGAAATTCTCAACTCTACGATGAAATATGTCAATGATTCTTGAGTCGTGGCGTCTGAGCGCAGCTTTGCAAGCACACACTCCATTGTCAGTTGTTGGTGTGTTAATAAAGTCCTTTAGAATGTCCACCTCAGTACGTGTTGTCAGAACGTTTGTCTAGTGGGATTTCACTGACAAGAAGAGGACAAGCATCTGGTGGCTTCTGTGGCGGTAGCTGTGTTCAACATCCATCGTTCCTGTCTCTGGAGGTTCTTACTTCTTAGGGGGAGGT
Source organism: Myocastor coypus (assembly GCA_004027025.1). Taxonomy (NCBI): domain Eukaryota; kingdom Metazoa; phylum Chordata; class Mammalia; order Rodentia; family Myocastoridae; genus Myocastor; species Myocastor coypus. Next base: position 20,290 of record PVJA010024636.1, on the reverse strand, counting down.
GGGGGGAAGGGTCTACAGGGTGTTCGAGGTCTCACTGCTAGATCAGACTCATAGTGATCCACCTGTCTATAGTCTCCCAACAGCTGGGATTACAGGCACACACCACCACTCCCAGTCTCAATTGCCATCTCAGTATGCCCAAGGGGCCAGGCTGACACAGCAGGCCTGGGGATCAAACCCCCCGACCCTGCACCTACTTGCAGGCCCTTTAACCCATTGAGCTATTTGGCCAGCCCTTGGATGTTCTTTCTACAGACACTGGAAACCAGCCAATGAAAAGCCACATTTCCCAGACCCTCCTGCATCCATGGTTCTATGGGAGAGCTTGATTCTTCCAGTTTACTTCTGCTTCTTCTTTTTTTTTTTTTTTTTTTTTTTTTTTTTTTTTTTTTTTTTGGTTTTTCTGAGACAGGGTCTCACTATGCAGTCCATGCTGGTCTTGAACTCACACTGATTCTCCTGCCTCAGCCTCCCAGGTGCTGAGATTACAGGCCTGCACTCCCACACCCAGCCTATTTCTGCTTCTTGTACTACCGGTTCTTTTCTACTGGCAACATGCCAGAAGCATCATGCTTTGGGCAGTGGCATTTAGCATCTGATGGCCAGATCTGAGTGCCTCAAGATAGTAGTAGTGGCCTCAGTGGTGGTGGCAGCTTCCTGAAGCCCCACTGGAGCTGTGACAGGTGCTGCTGGCTCAGTGGGTCCTGTGCTCCAGGGGTGGAAAGTGGCTCTGGTCTCGATTAGGGCAGCTCTGTGCAGCCTTTCTGCACATGCACTCCTTCCCGGATGTTCCACCCAGCACTCTTCTCCGACCTATACAGTGCACACAGAGAGAGATGGCTGTGAAGCATGGCGTTGCTGACCCATAGATATAGTGCTTGTACCCTATTTTGTGCGTCAGATTATTCCCCATTAAAATTCCAGACCAGAGGCGTCTGTCCATGCACTGAACCCTGACTGATACAAGTGTGTATTTTCTGAACCCACCTTGCATTTTTATCCCATTCCCAAAGTCATTTCTCTCTTATCATTGCCCTAGGCCCTGATTAAGTCAGGGTTACCTATGGGTTCCAAGTCCCTAACTGAAAAGTCCAATGAGCGGCACACTGCGTGTCTTCGCAGTATAATCAGCTGATTGTTTTAGGTTAGGAGACAGGAGCTGTGTTATACAGGAAGTGCCAAGAGTCCCAGGCAGAATTCCAAAGAATGGCATTGCCTACTACCTGCCCATGGGCAGTGATTAGGAACGATCCTTACCTCTCTGAGCCTTGGCCACTATATCTACACAAACAAGAGCAATTGCTGTCCACTTTGCCTTTTAAGTTGCTATGAAGGTTAAATGAGGGGTTTTTGTTTTTGTTTTGGTGGGACGGGGGTTCAAACTCATGACCTTGCACTTGCCAGGCAGGCTCTTGTGCCACAGAGCTATCTCCCTAGCCCCTAAATGTGGGCTTGGATGTCCTGTATCTTTGGTCTGGAATGTTCTATGAAGACCCATGTGTGAAAACTTCCACCTAGTTTGAAACTACTGAGGAGTGTTGAGCAGAAGTCTCTATAAGGAAGCTTCAGGTCATAGAAAGTGTCCTAATGGGTTGTTCGCAGCTTCAGCTTCTTCCTCTCACTCTTACTCTCTGGTCCCAAGGCGAGTAGATTCCTCCACGTGTGTTCCCACCACGACAGGCCACCCCCTAGCAGAGGCCCGAAAGCTCTGAGCCCACCAGAGTACAGGCTGTGAAACTGCAAGCCACATCTGACTGACCTTTTCTCTTTGCTAATATGGAGTTTTTGTCACAATAATGGGAAGGTGATGGCATGGGTGGTGAACGCCTGATGGGAATTGTGGTGCTACATAAATATGACCAGGATCCATCTTGACATCAGGGTGGGGGTGGGGTGGGAGTGGGCCTTGACATCAGCTGGGTTAAGTCTGAAAGACCTGTGAGTGGATTTGCTCATGTCCCTTAAGGAGTCAAAGCTGGACATTTTCTGAAACATGCAGGAGAAGAAACCTTCCTCCTGCAAGTTTTAATTGAACACACCTCCCAAAAGGATTCTTCCCAGGCACAGTAGCTGTTGACTTAAGAACTTTGGTGCTAAAATCCCAATGGATGGCTGGTGTTCTGGGGTGCAGGAGAAAGCCAGCAGCCCCAAGCCTCTCACTGTGGTTGATACACTGTGGGGCTGGCATGGGCTCCCTGGAGTGCTCTGTGATGGCGCCATAGCCTGGCCCTGGGGAGACAGGCAGGGGACAGGCCAGACAGAGAAACCGGGTCCTGGCCCCTCGTCACGTCATGCACACAAATACCCCCAAGAGGCTACGCAGTCAGGAAGGGAGATGACTTGATGCTAACCAGAGCACAGAGGAGAGAACTGTAGGGTGCAGAATCTGCTGTGTCACAGTCCATAGAGCTTTGAAAATGGAAACAGCTGCCTGTGGGCAACACCAGCCGGCTTGTCTTGGATAGGAAGTTCAGGCCCCTCCCCCTGCTCTACAGCTGTACTCCTCCTCTCTGGCTCTTGAGAATGGCTACGCTGAGTGTAACCTCACCCCTGAAAGTGGAGAATGAGCAAGTGTGTTACCGTTTATGCTGCAGGGTGCCTTTACCTGGGAGAAGGCTCAGCTGCACCCAGAGCACATTTCTTTTTGGAGGTGAGGAGTCTTACATGGTGGGTTCTCCACTTGCAATGCAAACTCCCCACACTTGTGTCCTATAAGCCCCACACATACAACGCCAGCCTTCCCAGTAGTGTGGGGGGGAAAATGAGAGGTTTCACATGCCAGGAGCCAGAGGCATCAGCCACACCACTCTGGCGCCACAACTTGTTCAAGAAAAACAGTAGGCAGAGGAGCTGGAGCGTCTTAGAGGATTCAGTCAAGATGGAGCTCAGTTGGCACGCTGAAGCCACCGCAGAGGTGTTTGGCAACAGACAAACACTTTGTGCAGCCAGAAAATCCCTGCTGTCAAAGGTGAGACCACAGCAGCTCTAGTGCACAGAGAGGCGGCACAGGGGTTAAATGATGAGAGGAACTAACAGGAGAGGGAAGGAGGCAGGGCTGCAGCCCCGAGGCTGCACTTGAAGGGTTTGCTGAGCAGGTGTCGGTTTGGAGAATGAAGTGCAGGACCACAGGTCCTGAAAGTGTCGTGAAGCCGAAGACTTTCAGTTGCACACGTCTTTGGAAAGCAATAGTTCACGTTTTCTAAGAGTCCTGAAAATCGGGGTGCTCCTCTGGGCCCAGTTAGAGCAAGGAGCACTGCAGATGAAGAAACTGTGTCTGGAATTCCACTCCCTCCCCTGTGTGGTGGGCTTCTGTCCACACAAGCTGGCATCCTGCTGGCCTAGATGGGCCTTGTCGGTTCACAGGGACCTGCTCTGCCCTGGGAGCTACAGCTGCTTAGCGATGCTGGCCCCTAGAAGCCTCACAAGGACCCTGGGAAGCAGGTATGGTAGCCATCTAGGGGTCAAGGAAGTAAGAGAATCAGTACTTCTTTACTGAGGGACACATAGCCAATAAGTAAGACAGTGAGGCTTTGACCCCATGCGGGACCGGTAGAAAGGTCATCTAATTTCTCTGGGCCTCAGTTTCTTCTCTCAGATGAGGATAACCACACAGACCTCAAATTCTGTGGCTTAGATGTGATGCGTCCGCGGTGCCTAGCATGGGTGACTAACACGTACAAGGCATTTACGTAACACTGACGGTTTCAGGTCAGAAATGACCATGGACTCGTTGCCGGTCCCCTTCCGCCCTCACAGATCTGTTTACCCTCATGGCTGGCCCTTCTCACCGAAGACAAGTGCTGCCGTAGGCCGGACCGAGGTGCAGTGGGAGGTGCTCACATGAGTGCCCCCAAGCCCCCTCCCCAAGTGCTCCTCTCCCCACTCTTCATTTATCTTTACTTTAGGAAACTGCCCCCCACACCCCCGCCCAAAGAAAAACTATTGCTTTCAATGGCTGCTCGCCCAACAACACGTTCATCCGGGTATTACACCCTGCCAAATATCTCCGAGAGTAGGAACCCCAGCCTCTGGCCTCCCCAGTGCTGAGGCTGGGTTCTGTCATAAGTGCGTCGCAAGGAATGGGTTTGCGTGGCTACGTGCCAGCACACCTCAGCCTAAACGTCACTCCACTGTTATCTATCTCATTCCAACCTCACATCTGTGGCTTTAATCCTCCATACTTCCATCTGCACCTTTGTGCCCCGCCCCTCCCCTCAGCCACAGCGCATGTGTGTGTGCCTGTGAACACACACACACACACACACACACACACACACACCTGCCCACACCGAGTTCATCTCTGCTGCCGAGAGAGGAATCTTCCCATGAAAGTGAGTGAGCTGACGTGTAATGGAGATTTAGATTCGATCAAAGGCCCAGCAAGACAGGCCAAGCTGAATATCGCAGCTAGAGCATCCAAGCTGAAAGTTACTCAGAGGCCATCTCTCTGGTGTCTGCTTTACTGGCACCCAGCTGATTTCACTGGCTTAATGCTACTCCTCATGGACTTATGGTGTCAAGAGCACGTGTTTTCTCATCATGCAAATAAGAAAGCCGAGACTCAGGCCGGTAAGCCTTCCTCTGCATTCTTTTCCTTCACTGGCAGCCTTCGACTAGCAACTCAGAGAAGGGCAGAATCTCAGGACCTGGAAACCTGGAAGACACCACCTGCAGTTGGGGTGTAGTGAGCTCAGCACCACCCCTTCTGATTGTACAACCTCAGTGAGCTGTTTTGTCCTCTGATAGCTTTATTTATAAAAAGTGGGAGTTGGGGAGAGATGACACCTGCTTCGTGGGTGTGCCGCGAGGGTTACAATGAGATGGTTTCCGAGAAGCTCTCAGCACCATGCTTAATGCACAGAATAATGGTGCTGCTGTCGTCACCCGTCACAGCGACCTCACTGCTTCCGTGGATGCCCTGCCTGGCCTTCCCTGTGCCTTCTTCTCTACAGACCTCAAAAGGAGGCTTTAATCAGGCTTGGAGGGTTTCCTCTATGCTCTACCCCAACAGTGGCCGATAGACTCGCAGCTCAGTGTTATGCAGACAAGGACAGGCCTGCAGAACTGGAGGGCTGGGCTGGCGGAAATGCAGGTGGGAGAGGCGCAGGCCAGGGACAGCCAGGGGCAGGACATTGGATGTTACAGAATTTCGTGCTATATTATCAACATCAGAGGAAAATCAGAAAAATGCAGGCCCTGGATTTGGCTCACTTGAACACCTGCGGTAGCCTCCTCCCCTATCTCTTGCCTTACTCCAGATCTAAGCTAGCCTGCGCATTGCAGCTGGAATAATTTACCTTTGCCATGTTGTGCCATCTTCAGGCGCCTTTGCCACTTGGCTAGGGGATGTGGAGAAACTCCTTTGCCATGTGTGGGCATGTGTGCGCATGCCTCTGCACATAATCTATCCAGAGTAATCTTTCAGAGCCCTAAAATAAGTTTGGCTTTAGGACCTTATACTCTGATTCCTCCTAAGCTGACCAATCACTTTCACCTGGATCCCATGTCCTTGTGGTTCACTGTAGTGATGGGGCCATGTCTGTTAGGTGGCAACTCTGGTCACAGCCTCTCCTGTGATGCCAGCTTGCCTATTGCTGTTTGCACACGCTCCATTTCTCCCATCCTGATGTCTTCTTTCCTTATGTCCCGAAAGACTTCTTTCCACACAACCACAAATCCTGGTGTAGCAAAAGTGACAGGTGACTTTCGTAAATGTCAGTGGGCATCAGATGCTATCTAATGAGGTGGGTACTATTATCCTTCTCAACGGTGAAGGAGCTGAGGCATAGGGAGTTTGAACATCTGGTCTCTGATCTGCACCCCTGTTGGGAGCTGCAGGAAGCCAGGAAATTGACCAAGTATGTATAGATGGGACTGGGCCTCAGTGCCTAAAGCAAACAAGCTATCCCAGTGCTGAGAAAAGCTTCCAGCCTGGTTCAGGCCAGCTATTAGTGGCTAGGCAACCTTGTGTCATGTGATACAAACTTTGAAAAAGTACAAATAAAGGATGGTTTTCATGTGGGTTTACTCAGTCTTGCCCCTCAGGCAGACTATCAACCACCTAGCCCAGCTTTTTGTCTTCTTGTCTTTCTCATTCCTGTCGCCCTGGGTAGAACTGTTCGCAGTAAAACCAACGGATCTCCCCACAGCCCCTCATCACCCCATTCCAGGAATCCTCTCCAGCTTACACTCTCCACCCTTTCTCTGATTTCTGCAGTGTGCCATGCTTCTAAATATTCATTGTTACAATTCATTTATAATGAATTGCTACAAAATTCGTGTTTGTGCTCTGCTTTTTTTTTTTTTTTTTAATCTCTCAGTGAATTCAAATTCACTGAGGACATGGAAAACTATTTCTCCCACAAGAAGTTTTATGAAAGTTTTAGGAAAGACAGAATAAGAATAAAGGAGTTTAGTAACAGAGCTCAAAGGACAGGTCATTCTGGAGGACACAACCTTGCGCCTTGGCTTGGCTTTGTCCTTGAGTGTGTGGTCACTCGAGTCACCAGTAGTGACAGTGGCTTCCCTCTCCACTGTGGTGTTATCTCTAGAAATGTGTGGCTGCCACCATGATTTGCCCTCGCAATATCTGCACAGCACAGAGTAAGATGGTCCTTCCATGCTACCGCTGATGACAGGGAGGCTAAAAGCTGCCCTTCAGAGCCCCAGAGGATCCTGGTGTTCCTGGCCCAGCCTCTGCTCTGCAGTGTCTCCTGCCCAGGGTAATAATAGCCTCATACAAGGATGCATTTTCAGGGCTTTCAAAGGCCTTTCATGTCAGGGCTCTCATTTCGTCTGCACAATGTTCCTGTCAGGCAGTGTTATGGCTTTGCATTTGAAGCTAAGGGAAGGGAAACCTGAAAGAGTTGCTGTCTTGTCCAGATTTCTCAGGGATACTGTGGCTGCAGAGTGCCAATGTTCTGTCTTTACCTTGGGCTCCGCTGCTCACTGTCCTGCCCTGTCTCTCCTTTCATTAATTTTCCTGCCCCCAGCTGCAGCTTCGTCAGCTAGCCTGATCCTTTCCTTGGCTCCCCGAGCGTGAAGGGGAAAATGAAACTCTAACCCTCTAAGGTTTTATCCGAAAGCCTTGCTAATCCATCAGCGGTCTGTTAGAAATCAGCTCAAATCTCCCCACTGCAAAGGATTACCTCCCCACCTGATCAGCTTTAGTACATTAGATGATGCGTGGAATGGTTACAAGAGCATGGGGTCCCCTGGTGCTTTCTCTGTGAAAAGGGAGGTGCTCCTATTTCCAGACACTGCTGGTCTCCCACAGATGGGCAGAAGTCCAGTGTCTGCGTGTGCATCAAACTACTTCTTAGCCAGTTATTTAAATGACAGCATGCTCTGCAAGGTTCCTCACTGATTTATTGAACATATATTTATTAAGTGCCTACTATGCACCAAGCACTGCACTAGATAATCTAAATAGACTTTTGGAAAATGAGTCCTATTTGCTCATCCATTTCCATTGTAATTATAGCAAGACATCTAAGTGAAAAACAATTCAGGCACAGGCAAACAGACACTCACTTTGGTGCTGTTTGCATCCCCTGAGGGGCTTTGAGCTCACTTCCATGATGCATGCATGCATCCCCTGTGGGGACAAGAAAGGGGCTAGGCTGGCTTGAAGATTCTTCAAGGGCCAGCTCTTGGATTACAGAGTTATCACTCTGGATCGCACATACAGCACGGCCTAGATCTTCAAGCAAGCAAAAGTTGGAGTCTTCAGAATTCTGTCAGTCTGCTGTCAGTATTAAGATTTGGGCTGATGAAACATATCTTCTCCTGTGTAAAATCTTTACTCTTAGACTCTGCTATGATTTATTTATTTATTTGTTTATTTGTTTATTTATTTATTTATTTATTTATCCAAAGGCCAATGCTGTGGTTTGGCTGAGATTTATTCGCAGTGGTCTGAGTCCAAAGTTTCCTCCAAGATCTAAGGCAAACTCTTAGCTGGGAGTCCCTCTACAAATGAAAAGTGAAACACTTCCAACAACGAATGGCAAAAGATAAATGTTACCATTCCAAAAGATGCAAACAGAGACAGAAAGCATTGGGGTTAAAGCAAGCCCAAAATCCTGCAGGGTAAATATTAAGGTCTTTAATTTCACATTCAGCATCTGAGACAATCTGTGGTGAATTGTGAACTCTGTGTGGCTCCAGCTCTATGACACTTCTGGGGGTTGTATATTCCATTGCTTCTCTCTTGGGCCTGCTTTGCTCTCTTCTTGCAGCTTCCCTCAGATAATCCATGCTCCTGCCTGTTTTGAGTCATTCAGGTCGAGTGCTGGGAATATGAGTGTGAACGCTACCCCCACCCTAGGATAGGCAGCCTGCATACAGTAGAAGTGAGGAAAAGAGGCTTGCTCTCAGCAGCTGGCTCCTCCTATTTTTGCTTTTGTTGCCTTTACTGTTTTCCACTGCTGTGAGCTATTGCCCTCTGCCATGTGCGACTCTGCCTTGGAGCCAGCTGAGTACGGATTGAAACCTCTACAAACTGTGTGAGTTAAGCAAACCTTTCCTTCTTTAATTTTGGGTGTTGAGTATGATGTCCCAGCAATGAGAGAAAAAATACACTCTCTTCCTTTAGGCGCTCTCAGTGTAGAAATGATAGAACTCAAGTCATCTTTGAACTACTCACCTCAGGTTCTAGATCATTACAAGAGCAGCAAAGAAGTATGTTTTCTTTTTTAGTAAAATCATACAAAATTCAAGTCAGGATTTGCAGTATAAATAGTGTCTTTGAAATGCAGACATTTTACATAATTGGGCTATTTGCTGCCATCATCAAAGTCATCAAGAAACGAGAATCACTCTCTACAGGATGGCAATGAATGGTTGTTTGGTAGTGGGAGACTACAAAATGTGGCCTCCAGTGGGTACTTCCTGGAGACACTCTGGAGTCATCATGAACCAGGAGCTGGGGCTCCAGTTTGATCTAGCCAGGCTCATGGACACAATTAGCTCTCTGACGTAGGTCTGGGCCTCTGACTTCCTATTACCTTGTAGGCTAAACAAGGGATATTTGTTTATCCAGGCTATGGGGAAATTATTCAATTCTGAACATGTTAATGTGCTTTATCTTGAAGAAGAACCATGTCTCCTTCATGCTAAGACCTCAGGTTCATGTGCAGCTGATTTTAGCTGATTGGATTTTAGTCCAAGTTCTGTTGTTATAATTTAGTACCACAGACTGGGTAATATAGAAAGAAGAGATATAATTTAGTTCAGAAGGCTTTGAGCCCAATATTGGATGTCTGCACTAGATGAGGGCCTCATGCCGCATTACCACATGGTGGGAAAAAGATAAGGGCATACAGGCACATGCAGAAAAAGCCAAACACACGCAATGGCTCCATGTAGTAGTAAACCACTTTGGAGTTAATGATCCAGTTCCCATGTAGAACAGAGACTGCATTCCATCCATGAGAGCGGCTTAATGCCTCTTAACAACCTGATTGACCCCTTCTCAAAACCTCCAATGTCCAGCACTGTCCAGATGGTAGTCACGTCTCTGCATGAATTTCAGAAGGAGCAAAACAAATCATGCAATCAAGTGCTACCCCAAAACTTCGTGAACTTCTCACAGTGCAGAACACAGTCATTTATGGGGGACTTGGCTGAGGAGTGAATGTTCAACTACGGGGCAAAGCCGTGCAGGCTCTAATTGGAGTGAATTGTTCAACTGTGAAGGAATCTTCCAGGCAAAAGCACATGACAAAGCAAGTTTAGATTAGCGAGGAATGTTGGGTCTGCCTGTTGTGCTTCCCCCTTCCCCACAAAGCTGCCTAGCTTTGAGACAGTTCTTTGCCAAAATGCTTTTTTTTTTTTTTTCAAGTCTCGTCTCTGAGTAATCCTCTCATCCACTGCAACAATCATTCTACTCAGAGTGATAACTTGCTCTATCACCAAGTTGGAAGTCCTTCTGTGAACCTATAAAATCAAGTGGGCTATCTACTTCCAACGTACAATGGCACAACAGGCCTACAACAGGCATTTCCACTGCAAAATGGGGAGACAGGCAGGAAGAAGTGGGCAACAGTTCCCATGAAAATCCAAAACCCAAGTCTTGACAACTTGCTCTTGAGCTGGCTCTGGATACCCTGGCTGGGGGAGGGGACAACTGGATCCTCCAAAATGTTTTGCAGCCTTTGCCTGCAATTTTTCCGTACTCAGTCTGTATTTCATCTCTCTTGCTTTGGAGTCTCACCACTGCAGCTCTCCAAGACTGGTTTGATGCACTGGTAGCTCTGAGGTCCTGGGATGTCAATGGCAGCCTTATCTCTGCAGCTCTAGAAGCTATTGCTCTAGAGGGGATGCTCTGCCACAGCTCTAGCCTTCCCTTTCCACTCCTGTTAGGGGTTCTGCTCAGTGGCTCCACCCCTGTGAAAATGCATCCTCTGAAATCTCACTGGTGCAAGGAATGCCTCCAAGACTCATGCATTCCGTGGAGCTGCAGAATTTGTGCTGCACATATGGCCTCAAGGCTCACAGCTTGCACCCTGTGGACCTATGGCATAAGCTGCAGCTGGGGCTGCTTGAGCCAGCACTGGGACAGCCCCGGGATGCTATGCTAGAATTTCAGTAGCAGAAGCCCATGGTAACCCTGAGCATCAGGCCCCTTCTGCCTTCCAGGTCCTAACGTTCTGAATCCGTGGGGAGAAGGGAAGTCTCGATGAACTCCAAAATGCCTTCTCAGCCTTTCCCCCCTTGTCCCAAGGAATAGCACCTGACTCCATTCTAGCTGTGATGATCTCTCTAACAAATGGTTGTCTGGCCCTGCTCTCACATATTTGCTTTGCATGGCTTGGCTTTGAATCCTCCAAATTTACGTGTTACTTCTCTTTCTGCCTTGAGGTCCTGTCTTTCCTCTCATGCACCATTGCAGGTGGCCTTGAGGAGCCAAGAAGCAGCATGAATGCTTAGCTGCTTAGCTGTTTGCCTCTGCCAGGCATCCTCATCCATCAGCCCTAAGTCTGGCCTTTTGCAAAGCCCTGAGACATGCACAGAACTCAAGCGCGGCCCTTGTTCTGCCTAGAGGTTCATTTCCATCTAAGACCTTATCACCGTCTTCTTTATACGTCTCTATCAGCTTTCTGGCTGTGACCATTTACATCATCTCTAAGAAGATACAGACCTTCCCCAGACTTCTGTGCACTGGGCCCTCATTCAAATTGTCATGAATGCTATATTTACAGAATCTGAGGAGTAATTTTTTTTTTTTTTTTTTTTGTCTTTCTTTGAGACAGGGTCTCACTATACAGTTCAGGCTGGCCTTGAGCTCACTTTTGTAGCCCAGGCTGGTCTCGAACTCGCACTGGTCCTCCTTCCTCAGCCTCCCAAGTGCTGGGATTACAGGCATGTGCCACCATGCCTGGAAAATTTGAGGATTTTTCCAGCGCTCTCTTTAAAACCGTTACATCCTTTTCTTACTGCCCCATTCCAAAGCCACTTCCAGGTTTTCATGCATTATAACAACTCCCCACCTCCAGTTGCCTTAATCTGTTTTCTGTGTGCTATAACAGAGCACCAAAGACTTGGTAATATAAAAAAATGGAGGTTTATTTCAGCATACAGTTCCAGAAGCTGGCATTCCAAGATCAGGCAGCCATATCTAGTGAGAGCCTCCTGACTAGATAATGTGCTCTGATTCTGTCTCTTAGTTCTTGTGTTTGGGTGACTACAGGCATCTTGGTAAACTCTCTTTTCCATACTCATCCTCCAGAATAGATTTGCCCACCTAAATGGGGGTATTTTATCCTTTGGAGTTGCAAGGTATAAATCACACATTGTCAAAGTTTCCTTCAGTAACTTGTTTCTGTACAGCCTCTGCCATCATCCAGAAGCACCCGTGGTCTCCCATCTGAAGCAGTCTTGGTTTCTATGGAAAGCCGGGGCTCACACCCTATTCCTGGCCTTGGTGCTCCTCCCCACTGTACTCCTGGAGAGGGCACCTGTTCTAGTCCTCAGGAACTTATCTCCTCCACTCTAAACTGTTCCCGACTCCTTGCTCCCAGGGGCAACCATCCACTGCTTTCTTTCTTAGACCACCCACCCTATGTGACTCCTTTGAGAGAGAGTGCATGGTAAGGAGACAGATGAACTCCCAAGGGTGCTCTGCCTAGCCTGAAGTTCTGTGCAGTTGATGCTGTGGACCAGGTTTCCATACTCAGATGAAAAACTAGTATCACACTTCTCAGGTGAAGAAGTACAAATGGCCAAAGAAATATAAGATAAAAATGTTCAATATCATAGGTCTTCCAAGAGATGCAACTAAAAACAGCACTGAGTTCCCATCTCACCCCAGAAAGAATGGCTATCACCAGGAAATCAAATTACAAATACCGGCGACGCTGTGCAGAAAAGCAACCCTCTTCCACTATTGGTAGGAGTGTAGACTGGTGATACAACCACAGTGGAAATCAGCATGGAGATTTCTCAAAAAGCTACATTCAACCCAGCTGTTCCCCTCCTGAGTATTTTTCCAAATGAACTGAAAACATACCACAATGATGTATGTATATCCATGTTTATAGCAGCACAACTTGTAATAGCTAAATCTTAGAAACAACCCAAGTACCTGTCAACCAAGGCAAAAATAAAAAGACGTGATATTTTTATACAATAGAGTACTACTCAGCCATAAAGCAGGAAAAATGTGAAACTTTTATAGGTAAATGGATGTAACTTGAGACCATACTCACAAGTGAAATAAACCAGACTAACATGTGCAAACATTGTATTGTCTCCCTGGTATGTGGAGCTCAAAGAGTAAATAAGGTCTAACATGTACAATAGATATCGTGAAGTGGGAAGAAATTGTTCAAGAGGAAAAAGGAACTAAGATGGAGAAAAGAGAAAAAATGCGCGTCAGTTATACTAATAGAGTCTCTTAGTTCAGCAAAAAGGAAGGTTTGTGCTTATATCTATTGGAGAATTTTAAAAATATATTTGGTACAGGATCTCACTATGCAGCTTGAGCTCATAGTGATCCTCCAGGTTTAAACTTCCCAATTACAGGTGTGCGCCACCACACACATCCAGTCTAGGTGGCTGGCTCAGTGTGCCGAGGGGTGCAGTCAGTGCAGCATGTGGCACTGGGGAAAATACCCTGGTCCCTGTGCTTACCTAAGCAGGCACTTAGTCCCTGGAGCTATTTTGCTGGCTCCTTTTGGAGAAATTTCAATGCCCATATCTTGTATATGAATAACTATTTTAAAGATAACAATATGCAATGTATGAACTATTGTTATTCTATTACCTTGTTATGATATTTCATTTTACCTTTTTCCCACAAAATAATAAAAAGAAGATCTGAATGTTCAATATACAAGAAAAGTATGTTCAGCTTCCCAAGCAGCAAGACATACAAATAAAAAACAACAGTGAGATTCCATAACTATCATATAAGCAGAAAATAATGAAATTTTATGAGAAAGCTGTCTTTCATTCTTTGGCAGGGGAACATAAATTAGCTCAATCTTTCTGCAAAACAAATTGTCATTTCTAGTTAAGAAGATATATCTTACAAATCAGGCATTCTACTTACAGGTATACTTACTGAAAATATTTGTCAAGTGTGTGAGGATGTTGACTGATTTTACTAACAAAATAGGGCCCATCATTCTTTTATAAATAAGCAAAATGTGTCTGCAAATAGCTACCATCAAACAGCTAATTCAACTACAGATATACTTATAAGCATAAATCCCAATAACATAATATTGATTTAAAAATAATTTCAGGATATATACAATGCAGTACTATTTCTAAAAAGCCTAAAACATGCTAACACTACATAACATATATGGAAAGATGAGTTGATTTTTTTTATGTGTAGAATATATTTATTAGAGGAAAGCAAGTTCCTGTCCAAGAGAGGGATAGGAGAGGGACCCTGAGCAGGTGGTCCCCAGAAAGCTATCTCTTCCAGGGACTGTTATAGAGGAAAAACATGTGGTGAGGTAGCTCTAAGGTGGTAAAGAACATGAGAGCTCGCTTAGGGGAGCATGAGGTGGGACAAAACTATGGTCAGCCAATGAGATTACAAGCACCATTGCTCACTTGGAAAGATGAGTTTTTGAGTTTTACGTTGGCCATTGGTTCTGATAAGGGAGGGGGGAATGAAATGAGGCCGACAACCTTCAATGGCATCTTTATATTCTGAAAAGCTGAAAAAAATGTGACAAAAAGAGTTAACATTGGTTACATCTGAATAGTTGGTACACAGGTGTTATTTTGTTCTCTGTTTTTGTCTGCACATCTGAAATATCCCAACATTTGTAAACCTTTTCTTTTTAAAAAAAAAAAAAAAAGTTTCAAACACATACACCAAAAGGAAAACAAATAGCACTTATACAAATTCTACCCTGTGATGAAAAAGATTGTTGACAGCCCTGGAGACAGATTCCTTTTTGTCGGGCCTAAACAGGAAGAACAAAGAGACATTTCCACCAAAGTTTCCCTAGCAGCCAGATTTGATTAGGCTATTATTCCCCCCGAACACAGCTTCCAAAAGATATCTTTTGGCCAAGTCCCAGTGAGCATAATATCAGCCAAAACTCCAGGACCAACTCACACGTTCATTTGTCTGGGAGGCCAAACTCTCTTCTTTACATATGGAGGAACAGGGAGTAAGTAGCACTGACCTCTGCCCCAGATGGTCTGATCGCTGGGGTCCGGCCTTGAGGCATATGACCCACACTCACACTGAAGGAGGCTTGCAATCTGAAGATCTGTATTTGGTTTTACCAAGACTGTTCCAGCCTTACAATGAGAGCATATGCTGTAGCAAGAGACCAGCTGAGTTCAAGGCCTGGGGGATCTAATTGCCAGCTAACCTCCTCTAAGCCAGTAGAGAGAACAATAAAGTCCCTACCTAGGAGGATTGCTAACAGGATTAGGTTAGATAATGCAAGTAGGGCATTCTGGATGGCTTCTGGACAACATGGCCAGCCCTGCCATTTTAGTCCCCTAAGCCTTACTATCAATGTCTTCTTATTCATCAGAAGAGCCTTATACTTTAAGCCACCCACAAAGAACCATGAATAATTATAAGGAATCTGACTGGAGAAGAATAATGGTCATGGGGATTTGTGGTAGATCTTTCCCAAATGTATCTTCCTGGTGACCTTCAGTGGGCTGGCCCTGGGATGCAATAGGAAAGTATTGTACAAGAATTGTTCCCCTAGATATAATATGACTCAAGAGAGAATGCCCTAGGGAAGTCTCTGAAGAGCAGCCTGAAGTCAGCCCCTGTCCCTAAGTGTTTTCTTCCTGTCGATTCCTTCATTCTTCAGATAGTAACTGAGCCCCTCCTATGCACCACACAGGGAGGGAGGAACAGTGAGTGACATTCATATACCAAGCTGTGAATAAACAAAGTTACTTTATTGGTTTTTTAATGCATCACTCTAAAAGGGAAAGAAGAGAAGGAAGAAAAATGATAAATATTTAAAAATGAAAATACAAAAAGAAACAAAAGATACTAAGCATACTCACCCCTCACCTCACCTCACTGAGATTTGGCTGAGCTGTGGCTGCTTCTCCCACCATCCAAGAAGCCAGGTGCACAGAGGAGAGCTGCAAGGGCCTGCTTTGCTGAGCTGCCGCTGCCTGTCCTACCAGTAGTGGGAACCTTGGTGAGCCCTACACTTGGCCCCTCCCATTATCATCATATCCTTCTTGAGCTGTGGCTTGCCTATGTCCGTACCAAGGTGAAAGCCACATTGAGCCCCGGCAGGAGCTGTGGCGAGCCTACACTGCCTTTCCCCTCTTGTGGGAGCCTTGTTCACACCCACACACACCCGCTACCTTATGATCACTACAGAATCAGGATAAACATTGAGAACTTTAACAATATCAACAGGAAGGAGCAAAATGCACTCTCAGACCTACAGCCCACCCAAAACAAGTCTAGGAGACAAAGTCATAGAAAAACTTGGAAGTCAGACCCCTGAAATTTCTGAGATTGCAGCAACTGAAGTGAAGAAATGACTCCATCAGGCTACAGAGGAAATCACATCAGAAATAATCTCTCAGGTAAAAAAAAAAAAATTACAATAATCATGAGAGAATTTCTCCATACATCTAGAGAAGACAAAGATTTACAAATAGAGGGGAATAGTAAAATGGTGGAAACATTGAATAAATAACACAGGAAAGAACTAGCATGCATGAAACAGATTCACACAAATATCCAGGACATTAAGAATGCCATTGAAAGCTGGAAAAACTTCTTAACAAAGCCACAGATAGAATTTCAGATCTTAAAGCTAGCACTGCAGCTAGCGAATATGAAATGAAAGATCTCTTGTAACAAGGAAGCAGGAAATAAAAATGGAGCACCTATAAGATGATGCAAAGAAAAATAATATATGACCAATAGGGAGCAATGAAACAGCTGGAGTCAACATAAATGACATAAAAAGACTGTTTGCGGAAGCAGTAGCAGAAAATTTCTCAAGTATGGGAAAAGAATGTGACATGTACATAAGTGATGCATACAGAACTCTAGTTAGCCATAATCAAAATAAATCCGCACCCAGACACGTGATACGATTACAGAAATTCAGCAAAAGAATAGAATATTAAAAGCTGTTAGAAACAATAACCAGATCACATGTAATGGAAAGCCCATCAGAATCACAACAGATTTCTCAAATAGATCATCAAATCAGGAAGAGCTTGGAGTATAATAGTTCAAGTCGTGAAAGAAAACAACTTTCAACTCAGGTTGGTGTACCTTGAAAAAAACTTTCTGTCAAATTTAATGGAGAAATTGGATACTTCCACGACAAAGAGCAACCGAAGAAACGACAAGCAAATTAACCCTACAAACAGAACCAACAGATATTTTAGAAAGAGACAAAAATGACCACAACTTCAAGAACAACAACAGAAAAGAACCACCAAGCAGAGCAAGGAATTAGATGAGGGGAAAAACAGAGATCCAGCACTAGGAAAATAACATGACAAAGATAAGCCAATATACATCAGTTATAACCGTGTTATGGCCTCAGCTCACCAATTAAAAGAAGTAGACTGGAGCTGGGTGTGGTGGTGCACACCTGTAATCCCAGAACTTGAGAGACTGAGGCAGGAGGATCAGTGTGAGTTCAAGACCAGCCTGGGCTATAAAAATGAGTTCAAGGACAGCCTGACTGCATAGCGAGATCCTGTCTCAAAGAGTCAATAAATAAATAAATAAATAAATAAATAAATAAATAAATAAATAAATAAAAAGAAATAGACTGACAGAGTGGATCAAGAAACAAAATCCAGACCAGGGAGATAGTCAGTGGTCTAAGCACCTGCTTGGAAAATGTAAGTACCCAGGTTTAATCCCCCAGTACCACAGGCCATGCTGGCTCCAGAATCCCAGATGTTCTGTGCTGGCCACCAAAACTGGGCATGGTGATGCACCCCAGTAATCCCACCACTGAGGAGACTGAGACAGAAAGATCACCATGAGTCTGAGCTGTGGAGCGAGACCCTGTACCAATTAATTAATTAATTAATTAATTTTAAAAATATGTTTTAAAAAACAAAAAAGGAACAAAATCCAACAATATGCCATATACGAGAAACACATTTAGGGGTCAGGGACATAGTTCAGTGGAATAAGTGCTTGCCTGGCAAGCACAAAGTCCTGAGTTCAATCCCTGGTACAGAAAAAGGGAGAGAGAGAGAGAGAGAGAGAGAGAGAGAGAGAGAGAGAGAGAGAGAGAGAAGGAAACAAATTTAACTCAAGAGAAAATTAGTAGACTGAAAGTCAAAGGATGGAAAACAATACTCCATGTGACAGGGACCCAGAAAAAAGCAAGGGTAGCTATTCTGGTTGCTGATGATGTCAACTTCAAACCAAGCATGATTAAAAGAGTTACAGAAGGTCACCCTAAACTTGTTAGGGGAAAACTACAAGAGGAGTAGACAACAATTTTAAACATATATATGCACTCAATGTAGGAGCGCTTAAGAATAAAAGACAAAGGTTAACAAACATGAAAAACCAAATATGCAACAAAACAATTGTACTGGGAGAGTTTAACACCCCATTGACACAAGGAGTTAGACCAACTAAGCAAAAAAATCAGCAGAGACATAACAGAACTAAACCAAACTTGTGGAGAAATGGACTTAGTAGACCTTTACAGAATGTTCCAACCAACAGCATCAGAACATATGTTCTTCTAAGCTGAACACAGGATGTTCTCCAACATGGACCCTATACCACAACATAGAATGTGCTTAAGTAAATGCAGGGAAATTGAAATTATCCCATGCATATTATCTACCACCGTGCAATGAAACTGGAAATTATTGACACAAGAAACAACAAAATCTCCATAAACACATCGACACTGAATAACATCTTCCTGGACAATCAGTGGGTCACAGATGAAATTAAATAAGAAATTAAGCAATATTCACAATTGAACAAAAATGAAGATATAGCTTACCAGAACCTGTGGGATACAATGAAAGCTGTCTTAAGAGGCAAATGTATAGCAGTAGATGCACACATTAGGAAAACAGAATAAGCCCAAATAAGCAATATGCTGGACCTCAAGCCCCTAGAAATGGAAGGGCAAGTCAAACCCAAAACCTAACGAAGGCAGACAATTATGAAGATCAAAGCAGAAATCAATGCAATGGAGGCAAAGAAAACAACAGAAAGAATTAAAGAATTGAAGAGTTGGTTCTTGTGGCATTTTGTTTGTTTTTTGTAATGGAACTTGGTACAGGGTCTCAGTACACAGCTCATACTCATAGTCAACCCTCCTGTTTGCAGCCTCCCCAGCGCTGAGATTACAGGAGTGTACCACCATGCCCAGACTCAGTGGCCAGGGGATGGGGCTGACACAGCATACGGTGCCAGGGATGGAACCCATGTCCCTGTGCTTGCATAAGCAAGTGCTTAATCCACTGAGGTATTTTGCCATCCTGGAGAGTTGTTTCTGTGAAATAATAAATTAGATTGATAAAGCCCTACCCAACCTTATCAAAAAAGGAAAGAAAAACATCAAATTCATGCAATGAAGAATGGGAATGGTGAAATCACTACAGACCCTACAGAAATTCAGAAGATCACTACCTATTTCTAAAATCTTTTCTTTCACAGGATGGAAAACACAGAAGAAATAGACAGATTCCTAGATATATATGAACTACCAAGACTGCATCAAAAATTCTGAATGACCTGACATCAGGGAATGAAATTGAAAATGTAATAAAAAATAAAAATAAACTAATAAACAAAAACCCCAATCCTGTTGCATGCACAGTTGAATTCTACAAGAAATTTAGAAAATTAATGTCAACTCTTTTCAAACTCTTCAATGAAATTAAAAGGGAAGCAGTTCTCTAGAATTCATTCAAGGAGGCAAGTATTATGCTGACACCAAAACTAGAGAAAGACTCAACCAAAAAAGAGAACTATCAGCTAATCTTCTTAACATAAATACAAAAATTCTCAATAAAGTACAAGCAAACAGAATGCAGCAAATCATCAAGAAGATGGTATGTCACAAGCAATTGCAATTCATACAGAATGCAGGGATGGTTCAATATGCGCAAATCCATAATTGTAATATACCATCTGTTATGGTTTATGTCTAGTTGTCCCCCCAAAGCCTCATGTAGTCATTGGGTGGGGACTTCTATAGATTGACACTTGACTCATGAGTCAATGGGATTATGTGTTTTAGTACTGATGGGATTATCAGTCTGAGTAGGGCTGGGACTATGGGTGTGGTCTAGGGCAGATATCCTAAGGCAGAGAGCCTGATAGGAATAAAAGAGAGACAGAGAGACAGACTAGAGCTGTTGCTCTGCTGCCACGTTTGGTTGGCTGCCTCTGTCACCATTTTGCTGCTGTTCTGCCGCCATGAACTGGATGTTGTCCACCCTGCTCCACTAAGCCTTGGGTGGGCTGAATATGGACTGAAACCTCCAGTAACTGTGAGCTAATAAACCTTTCCTTCCTTCATCTTGAGTGTCAGGTATTTGTCCCAGCAATGAGTAAAAAGTAACTAAGACACCATGTCAATAGAGCCAAAGACAAAAATCATATGATCATTTCAATAGCTGCAGAAAGATGTATTGTTATTATTATTAATTATTAATATTAGTATTATTATTACTACAATACCAAGGATCAAATACAGGACCTTACCTGAAAACAGGGACAGGGGCCAGGGGCTTGATCCCCGGCCTCTGTGTAGGCCCCATCCCTAGAGCATGGAAGATGACAATTATGACTGGGCATGGTGGCACGCACCTG
>PVJA010024635.1:0-31632 GCA_004027025.1 Myocastor coypus | reverse complement strand
TTTTTTTTTTATCTTCCAGGGTCAAATCCCCTCAGGATTAAGTTTGGGACCATAGGCAGTACTTTGTAGAACTGTTGTTAGTGTCAGCCTTCGGGACGAGTCACGGCCATTGCTTGGCCATTTTGCTTTCTGTGAAAGCCTGAGAGAATGTTTTTCTCTGTTTAAAGTTTCTAATACTAGGAGAAAATATAATACCATGTCGCATAAGTACATTGTAAGTCAGAGATACGATATGAATCATAAAACAAGAAGTATGATTAAACAATATTCAGAAAATTAATTAAATATTAATTAACTAAAATGAAATTAAATGTTTCAAAGCATTATTCCACAATTCAAATCAAATCATGAATCCAACTTAGAGACCAGAATGTTGTGGATCATATGTACAAATCTGTAATCAATTCAGAGTACTCACATAGTTTTTGAATAGGTTAATATATGCAGAAATATCAACTAAAAAAAGTTTCCATCGTAGTAAAGAATTACTAAGTATAAAACATGATATAAATACTGGAATGGCAAATATATAACCAGAACTTGTAACAGTTTGGGGATAGGATATTGGACAAAGTTCTAGTATGTCATGTACATGGACAGGGTCCATAACACTTACTGGTGGCCAGGTGTCGCTTGTGGGACTGAGCTACTGCTATTTCCCATACAGAATGATAACCATAGGGTGCAGGAGAAGTCCATTTGTAGAATATGCTGATGGACATATTCTGCTGCTGTATACAAAAGAATAGTTGAAAGACTTCTTTTGTATACCTATTTTCTCCTGTATTTAATTATTTGTCCTATTTGGTGGGTTCTTTACATTCTCCTTCATGGAGTTGTGATCATTTTGAACCCTCTCTAGAATATCTTTTAGTAAACTGTGCAGGGTTGGCTTTGTCATCATGAAATTCTTTAGTTATTCTTTGTCCTGGAGGTATTTCACTTCTCCACTGAACTTGAAAGACAGTTTTGCAGAATATAGCAGTCTGGCTTGGAATTTATTTTCTTGCAAAATTTGAAGTACTTCGCTCCATGCTCTTCTTGACTTGATGGTTTGTAAAGACAAATCTGCTGTTATTCTCATGTGTTTTCCTTTAAGTATGATCTGTTTCTTTTCTCTAGTGGTTTTTAGTATACTCTTCCTGTTCTGAATTTCTGGAAACATGATTATTACGTGTCTGGGCGTGGTTTTAATTGGGTTGATGTTATTTGGAGTTCTATATGCTTCAGTTACTGAATGTCAAATTGTTTCCCCATATTTTGAAAGTTTTCTGCTATTACTTCTGCCTATAATCTTTTTATATCATTTGTACAGACTCCTTTCTCACTGATGCCTATTAGTCTCACGTTGTTCATCTTTGCATCATCTTGCAAATGTTGAATTACTTTTTCTTGCATCCTAGTTATTAAGAGATCTTTTCTTATCTCTTCACTAACTGCAATGGTGTCTTTAAGGTCTGAAAGTCTATTTTCACTTTCATTGCAACAGTTTTGCTAGCTGGTGATTGAAGTTTTAAGTTGCTGTATAGCACTTTGAATCTGCTTCATACATTCTATTACTTTCCTACACTGCTCATTGAAGGAGTCCATCATTCTTTTATCAATGGCTTCTTTAGAAGCATTTAGTACTTCTTTTATCATAGGTATTATTTCTTTTTTTACTTCAGAAATTATTTCAGGTCTGATTTCCTCTATACCTTTCTGCAGTTCTTTCTTTACTTCAGATGCTATTATTGCAGAGATTTCAGGTGTGTGATTTCCAATTTTTTCTATGCTATTTTCTCCTATATTTGGGTGGGCTTGGGGCCTCAGAGCACATTTTGCTCCTGCTCTTTGTCATTTTGTATAGCCCTGTTTTCTGACCTTTGGTGTAGAGCTTTTGTAGAGTTCTTACCTTAGCACTAAGTCTGGATCTGTCCAGCTCTAACTCATCCAGGTGGGCGTGGCTTGAGTCTGGCTGCTGAGCTCCACTTCTTCCTGATGCAGCCATTGGAGGTGAACCTGCTGTTTCCCTCTGGCAAGACGTTCTGCTCCTAGATCAGCTGGACTGATCTTGTCTCTCGTCTCTCTGCAGGTAGTTCTGCTACAGTTTTCACACTGGGCCTTTCTGATGGATGAAGCTCCACTCCCATGTTGGGTCTGGTTGCTGGGTTGAATGAGTTTCCAGTGGGTCCAGGGCAGTTTCACTCACATGCTGGATCTGGCTGCTGGGTCACTAGATTAGTTTTTTAAATGCTTTCAAATAAACTCACCATTAGTCTGCCCCTCTCCTCATGTGACGAGACAGCATTCTGGGATTTGGTTTTGCTATGCCGGTCAAGAATGGATCAATAGGGCCAGGGAGATAGCTCAGGAGCACAAGTGTCTGCATGGCAAGTGTAAGGTCCTGAGTTCAATCCCCAGTTCCGCCAAAAAAAAAAAAAGGCCACTAACACTTCTCTTAATGTTTTGGTTCAAGTATGGCAGAGATTTCTTCATCCTTTACTTATCAAATTATCAAAGCCTCCAGGGATTCCTGCTTGTGTGAAACAGAGGAAAGGTAAAGTGTCTCACTCTAACCCTCACACTCCCCCATTTTCCCCTAAGGCTGTTGATTTAACTGTCAAAGTTTGTAAATGTCACAAGGAAAATTCACAGTATGTTCACTTCTGCTTTTTCCCAATCCTCCATTCTGTCAGAAGCCACTCAGGAGTGTGAATGTCTCTCAAACAGAGACTATCTCCCCTCACTTGTGCCTTCAGTTTCTTTTGTAAATATTTTATGGTTTCCAATATACCTTGTGCTTCTTTGCTTGTATTTATCTTTAAGTATTTTTCCCAAATGCTATTCCAGTGATGTACTGTATAAAACAACTACTGATTTTTAAAGCATCAGTTTTGTATGTGGCAACTTCACTAAAATTTTTGTTGCTTTCAGTAGCTTTCTGTAAGTCAGATATAGAGGACTAGGGAGATAGCTCCATGGCACAAGTGCCTGCCTGGCAAGTGCAAAGTCGTGAGTTCGAACCCTGGTCCCACACCACACAAAAGTCATATATAAAACTATTATATTGCAGACAGAGAAAATTTAACTAATTCTCTCCTGATTTAGATTCTCATCCCCTCTCCCTCTTTTCCCCTCCCCCCTTTCCCCTCCCCTCACTTTCACTCTCTCCCCCTGTCCCTGTCTATCTCTGTCTCTCTCAGCTTCTATGCCTCTGTCTCTCTCTCCTCTCTCTCTCTGCCTCTGCTTCTGTCTCTCTCTCCATAATTGCTGTAGCTCAACCTTGCAGGACTACCTTGAACAAAAGTAGGAAAAGTATACAGCCCTGTGCTCCTGATCTGAAGGAACAGCTTTCAGCTCCTCACTCACAGGGCATAACTTCTCTGGAACATCTCTTAAGCGGTTGTCTCTGCACAGTCACTGATAGGTCTTTCACGGTGTCGCAGCGGAGAAACAGGCAGAAGGAAAAAGGGAAAGGAGCTTTGTTTTCTGAAAAACCTATCAGTCACCATATCTATTCATAGAAATAACACTGCTCTGAACATGGCTAAGAAGAAATGCACTTACACACATGCTGTGTTCATGTTTCTTCAAAAACTTAATCATATGCACTTCTGTGTGGACACCATATCTACACACACACACACACACACACACACACACACACACACACACACAGAAAAATGCAGCCAAGAAATTGAGTTCATCAAGCAACTGTTTTTAAACACAATAGATTTTGTGCTTTTAAGGATCTTCAAACTAGCCGGGCGTGGTGGCGCACGCCTGTAATCCCAGCACTCGGGAAGCTGAGGCAGGAGGATCGGTGCAAGTTCGAGACCAGCCTGGGCTACGAAAGTGAGCTCAAGGCCAGCCTGAACTGCATAGTGAGACCCTGTCTCAAAAAGACAAAAAAAAAGAAAGAAAGAATCTTCAGACTATAAAATTTTTGTCTCTACTTAAAGAATTTATAATGGGTAGATCAGTAGAAATTGTGGCTGAGGATAGTTGCAATGTATATTATGGAGCACCAATTAACACTAGCTATATCGTTTTATCTTTTTAAAAATGTATTTAGTACAGGGTCTACAGAGTCTCACTACATAGATCAGACTCATAGTAATCCTCCTGTTTGCAGCTTCCCAAGCCCTGGGATTACAGACGCACGACACCACACCTAGTCTCAATCTCCATCTCCACACACTATGGGGTAGGGCTGGCACAGCACACTGGGGATCAAACCCTGCTCCCTGTGTCTGCCTAAGTAGGACCGTTAGTCTGCTGAGCTATCTAATCAGCCCTTTATATCTTAATTAAGCTGAGTGGGGGTTTCAACAAAGAAATGTCTATGTTTCTGGATCAGTGTTATTATTGTCTCTGTATTATGAAATACCACCTCATTAATCAACTGAATACATCTTCATAATTATTCCAAACCCAGCCTCAAAAAATTGCCTTAATTGAACCAGTCTGACCTCCTTTCTGAAGAATTACTTATTATTTCTGTCTCCAAATGTCTCAGGTTTCCTGGTTAATATTCTAGACCTTTATGTCATTCCACTCTTACTAGTTTTCAGCTTCCACCATCTGTACCTTTGTGGTTATGTGAGTATCTCAGTATGTTTTTCTTCTTTAAATTTCAAAAGGCAAGGGCTGGCCAGATAGCTCAGGGATTTCAGCACCAGCAAGCAGGCACAAGGGTCAGGGACTTGATCCCAGGGCCTGCTGTGGCAGCCCCACTCCCAGAGCATGCTGAGACAGCAACTGAGACTGGGCTTGGTGGCGCACACCTGAATCCCAGCTCTTGAGAGGCTGTAAACAGGTGGATCCCTATGAGTCCAATCTAGTAGTGAGACCCTGAACACCCTGTAGACCCTTCCCTAAAATACCAAAAAAATCAATCAATCCATTTCAAAAGACAAACTCAATTCAATTTTTGGACATCTAGCACCTGACAAAGTGACTGACATGTAGGAAACACTTAATAAATTGTGCCTGAATATGTTTACTGTATATAAGTGAAGTGTAGCTATGTGGCCAGTTGAGGAACCCTACTACTGATATTTATGCATGGATTAGTTTGCTCATGTTTTGTGCAAGTCTTTGAAGATGAACTATATTATTTCAGATGGGAAATAACCTAAATACCGGAAAGCATAGGGGACCCCCTGGGCAACTCTCCTAGAGAAAAAAGCAGTTGTCTCCATTTTAGCTGTATGTGACACTATTTCCATGTACAGAACTGGTGAGAACTTTTCCTTATCCCTTCAGGTGACTTTAAGCAATGCATATTGGTGTAGCTGAGGAGCTGGTGGTAGTCTTTGAAGGTGGTAGGCATGCTTCTCTGGTAACCCCCACTTGCTGTCCTTTAATATGAAATGAAGAGCCAGTGCTCTACACTGTTGGCTACAATCGAGCCTTGAGATAAAGACTATGACTTCCTGGGCCTTGAGACATTGCACATCAGAGCTGAAGCACCGACCCCAAAATATTAGATACTACCTCAGTTGTGTAATGCAGTTTACTCTCTGCATATCCTTCTCTGCATATCGCAGAGGTAACTGCAGGCCTCCTACCTAGCCCTGCTCAAGCACTCACCTACTTCCTGCTATTCTCAGTCACCCATCCTCAAGTCACTCCTCCTTCATGACTGAATAAAACTCGAGTTCAGCCCTGGGTCAAGGCCTTTGTTCCAGAAAGCCATCACCATGGCTGGACCAAGGACCCCTCAGCTGCCCATAATTATAGACCTGCTTTAGTGTCTTTATTCTTACTGTGGGTTGGAGTTAACTTGACAGGATTCCCCCAAAAAACTTATCCATAGGATTACAAATATAAATTTCCTGGACTGAAATGAGGATAGAAAAGGATCTCTGTAGAAAGTTTGAATTATTTTTAATTTGCATCATTTTTAGAAGATGAGCTGAAGAAACACCCTCAAAATAATATCTGCACTTTTTAGTCAGGCAGTCTACTAAGAATGAACTGGAGTTCAAGTAACATAGATAGCATGTTCTATATGTCAGACACCAGTCTTTATATCTCATAAGTTAGCTTGTTTAATTGTGAAAATGACGTATGGTAGAAACTGCTCTAATCCCCATTTTACAGAGAAGGTACTCGATGCACCAGGTGACCAATGCACTTGTTCCCAGCATGCACTCTTCAGTGTTGACTAGGCTGGAGAGCCACACACAGACCCAGAGTCCATGCCCTGTCTGGTGGGCTGTGCTTGTGTTAGTAGCTATGACACATGTGCAAAGAGCAGTCAGAGCCCAATGCAACAGGAGCTCAACAGAAGTGTATCTGCTTCAGGAAGAAGTCACGTGACACCATGACCTCTTTGGGCTAGATGATCAGACATCAACTCACTGAGGAGAAGGCTCAGTGACCTAAACAACCTGAGCAGAGTCCTCATGTCCACACCTCAGAGCAGACACTGACCACACCATGCATTCCGTGCCTGTTTTCCTGGGATCCAACAGCTTCCACTTCCTTCTTTCAGTATCATGGCCCCCTTTCCAGTCCTCTGTTGCAGCTTAGGGAAGACACGTAAGCCCTCACCATCCCTTCCAGAGAGATGTTTCAAGTATTGCTGCAGCTGTAAACGGGAGAATCACTATGAGTCTGATCTGCATAGTGAAGCCCTATAGGCCCTGTAGACTCCGTCCTAAATGCAGGGGGGAAAGAAGGTATTTCCATAATTGGGAACCGGACATTGGTATGTTTTGTTTCTCTGAGGAAGCCTGAATAATGAAATGTCTTTAAAATTTTTTGGTGCCATCAAAGTTTGCAATGCAGCCTGCCCCGTGTTTCCCTTCCTAGTACCTGGAAATACAGTTAGTATCTGAACTATAAGCGAAGTTGTAAATCTTTTGCATTATTGCTTTGTGTGTATTTATGTGCATATAATTGTAAGAGGAGACATGTACTCTGGCCTCCTTCAAGCTCAGGAACAAAGTGAGCAAACATTCTGATTATACCTCTGCTCCTTAGGATTATCCAGCAGGGGAGATGTTAAGGGCTAAATAGACAGAAAGCTAACGGAATCAATCCCTGTAACAATGGCAAGACAAGCAGAGTAAACCATTCCAATCCTACCAGGACACTCGAGCTCAGACCAAGACAAAACAAAATGAGCAAACAAACAAAAAAAAAAACAAAAAACAAAGACAGTTTGGATGCTACAGGCTCAAGAAGGATAGAATTAAATGCCAGCGGTAATCATGGCACTTAACCCACGGAAAAAATTGGTCTGCCTGCATGCTCTCTTCAAAAGGTAGCCAGCTGCAAGCCAGCCTTGCAGTGCTGCTCAGCAACCTCAGATTCCAACACCCAGGTAGAAGATTTACACCAATGGGCAATGAGCAGCGCTTCAGAGCATAGGCTTCCAGGTTTTACATTTCCATGGTTCAAGTTTGACATTTTCATGCTGTCTGCAGTGTTCCGTTTCTTTGCTGACTCTCTTCAGCGTTCCGGTACACTCACTAAAGCAACCACTGACATGAATTTAGGTATTGTAAGTTATCGTACAATTCACGTTGACATATGAAATGTGACCAGTCATTGCAACAGTCCTCTGAATTATCAAGGAAGGTACTTACCACCCTGAGTTCAGCTGGATGGCTGAAATTCAGACGGATGATTTCATAACTTAGCCTGACATCTTTGCTCTTTCTAACCTTACGCTCCAGTTGTGTTCTTTTAGAGTGAAGTGTCAAGACAAATAATTGTTCTACCAGTTGCAGCTACCGTCCCCCTCCATTCCTCCTACTTGCTATATTAAAGCTGTATAACTTTCATCAGACCTAAAAGATAGTTTCAATAGACCTACTCTTTAACCACACTAGGGCAAAAGTTAATTCTCCTCAGTGTTCAACTGTGTCGTGTATCTGCTGCACAGAGTGATAGCTCAGTTCATGAAAAATAAATTGTTCCATGAGTCTAGAAAAGAGAGCGCATTCATGTTCCTGAGGGGAGGATGGCCACACTGGTGCAGACTTCATGAACAAAAACAAAATTTTGCCAGTTGGTCCTCTTTGTGAGCCACCTTGTTGGCAAGCAGAAGTGTCTGTGAACTGAAGTTCCGCCATTTTACTTTCATGGCAAAGAAGTATACACTCTTCTGATTAAGCTATTACTTTCTCTGTCCTTCTAAGTTTCTATCCTTGTGCCAATTTTATTCCCTTTTGCCCATTATTATTCCTGTATAGAAAGTGGGTAAAGAGTGAAACCTATTAGGGTTAGGGTTAGGGTTAGGGTTAGGGTTAGGGTTAGGGGTTAGGGTTAGGGTTAGGGTTAGGGTTAGGGTTAGGGGTTAGGGGTTAGGGTTAGGGTTAGGGTTAGGGTTAGGGTTAGGGTTAGTGTTAGGGTAAAGAAAGAGAAAATAAATAAATAAATAAATAAATAAATAAATAAAGAGTGAAACCTAGAACCTGAAACTAGAAAACTGATAATAGAGTGGACGTTGGTTTTGGACGTGACGCCATACATCCAGAAAGACAAAAATAGACAAATCAGATCACATCAAAAGCCCCTGCACAGTCAAGGAAATACCTACTGAGTGAAAGGGGCTGCAGAATGAGAACAAGCATCCCTAACGATGTGACAGATACAACGTCATCACACAAAATTTATAAGGATCTACTCTAACTCAACAGAAAAAAAAAAGTACCTGAACATTTAACATGAGAATGACATGTGCATCTGAGAAGGAGCTCCATTCAACTAATCCTGAAGGGAATGCAAACCAACGCTGCAATGAGATGTCTCTGACCACTGTTAGGGTGGCTCTTGTCCAGAGAGATGGGAAGACCAGTGACAGTGAGGATGTGGTCAGGAGGGAGCCCTTGGGTGCTGTTGGTAAGAATACAAATTGGTACAACCATGGTGGAAGCATGGAAATTCCTCAAAACATTAAATTCCTCAAACATTAAAATCATGCTAATAAATGTTTATTGTTGTTTGTTTTAGGATGGCCAGTTTGGTAACCGTAGACTCTTGGTGATTATTAAAATATTCTGTTTTATTATCCATTATTAACTTCTATGTCTGAGAGTAGGATAATATTTATCACCATGACTGATCGTGACTGTACTCCTAACACCAACCCATTCTCTGTTGTGTGAAAAAGGAAATCAGTGATCATAAGCTACATGGTCCTTGTTTCTGATGCTTTTCTTTAAACAAAAATTAGAATGCATGTGAGACCATGCCCAGAAGCTGACTTGGAAATAGGACCTAAATTTATACGGATAGTTCTACAACTAAACAGTGTAATTCCTAGATCATTCATCTCTTTTGCAATGTTAATTCCACATGTGTGAAGGATTTCCAGATGAATGGGCAGGAGTCCAATAAACCTCATAGCCAAGTAAATATTGTTTTCCCTTTTATTTCCTAGTTTGCTCATAAACACTTATATATTTTATTGCCGTTATAAGAAAACTTATTTATTGCTGCAGCTTCATGAATATTCAAATATATTCATGACCACTGCAGAAGTGATTCTTAATGTGTGAAAACATATTTCTCTTATGCTTGCTTTTATTATTTGTTAATGAGCACTTATGGATCATAGGAACTTCTAGATTTTATACATACACATTTATACATAAGCACACTATTTTCCAAGACTGCAGATTAGTCTGCAGAATAATGTGTTTCATTTTGCCGTACTCATAATATGCATAAACATACTTCAATCATTTTATAGCCTTAGCGCAAAAACCTTAGATGTTTATAATATGAAACTAGAGAATTCAAAAGGAGAGAGCACTAACCATTCCTTTCAATAGACCATCAGAAATCAGCAGTGCCATTATCCAAGCTGTCGCATGTACACACATAAACGCTTATTTTCCCCATCCTTCTTCCACTTGTCCTTTCCCTCATCCCAGTCACTCCTTGCCTTGGAAGAGTTTTTTCCCCCTTCATGGTATCTGTTGCACCTTCCAGATTTCCTTTACTCTTTCAGGTTCTTACACTAGGGAGACAATGTGATTTTGTAGGGTGGAGCGCTATACCTCTCCCTTCCCACATTGTAGGTCTGGTAAACCCTGAAAAAGGAATGTCATGCCAACTTGGACCTCACTGTGCAAATACTGTCACCTGAGATCATGAAGAACAAATTTTAATATCTATCAAAAGTACCAAACTCAGTGCAACTACTAACTTGTTCATTCCATGTGTTGCGGCTTATTCTGTCAGCATGAACCAACTCTCCCAACACCTTGACATGAATTGTTTCTGCTGACGTTGCAGTGGTGCCTACCTGGAACCTATGGCTATAGCAAAGATGCCATTTCCCTGTCATTTCTGGCAATTTTATGTTGATGCTCTCGTTCTTTGCATCCTGAAACATACACCATGTCAGTGGTAACCATGGCACTCTTATCCACTCGATGGGATGTTCTGCCCCACTCCCTAAACTGCCACTCTAAGTTCAGAGTCTCGTCTTCCCTTTCTGATTCTCTTGGATGAATTTGGCTCACACAATCTCTCTCTCTCTCTCTCTCTCTCTCTCTCTCTCTCTCTCTCTCTCTCTCTCTCCCTCCCCTTTCCTCCCTCCTTTTCTCTGTCCTTCTTTTGGTCATATTCTGATTGTATTTCACTGTATGTAACACCTTCTGTGTTCCTACTTACAATCTATTCCCTTCACAGCATTTTTTTTCCTGTAAATGATTTCTGAAATTTACATATTGAAAACTTTGTCTCATGCAGAGCGTATGCAACTCATTTAAAAATCTGAGTGGGTTGTTGTACAGCCTCTTTGTAACTTCTGAGAGCAAATAATATCGATTGTGTCTTTTAATTTGTGAGAATATATTAACCGGCCTACTAAAAATGTATAGACAAATAACATTTAGCAAATGCAAGATTGATTTCTTCAAAGACCTTCAAAGCATTTTTCAGTCTCATTGATTCTCATGTCCCTGCTCAGGTTATCTCCACAGGCAAGATCAATTCAGCTGCCATGATCATTAATCAGAAATGAAACTATTCATTAAGCAAATTTGAAAAAGAATCTATTTTCCTGGCATGACTCTTTGAAGATTGTGTCAGTCTAGGATGAGGCATAAAGTTTAGAACTCAGACCGTGTGATGAGCATGAATGTTCACTTTCAAACGACGCCAGTTAAGAGACCCAGAAATCAGAGCACAAGTAGCTAGTTCAGTTCCCTGCATCGTGTAGCATTGAGTTCCCTAAGAATCTTCCTCCTTTTCTTCATTATCTCTGGACTCTCTGCTTGAGCCCTCCCCAGAGGAATGGCAATTCTCCTTATCAGTACCAAGACTGGATATGGAGTCCTTCTTCCAACTCTGTTGTCTCTATTTCTTTCTTTGCTTTGTTTGTTTGTTTTGTTTTACTCAATTTTTTAATGCATTTAGTACAGATCTACAGGGCCTCGCTATGCAGATTGGACTCATAGTGATCCTCCTCTTTTCAGCCTCCCAACTGCTGGGATTACAGGTGTACGCCATTAAGCCCAGTCGCAACCCCCCCTCAGTGTGGGGGGGGGCGGGGCGGGGGAGTCCAGCAAGGCACACTGTGTTGTTTTGTTTTTGAGGCTCGATCTCAGTAGATTACCCAGGCTGGCCTCAAACTTGCAGTCCCCCTGCCTTGGTCTCTCGAGTAGCTGGGCCCTGTCCTCTCTCCCACTCTGCAGAAAGATGCAAAAGAAGCTTTAGAGAGTATTTAAATCCAATCAAGGAAAAGACAAGGTAGAAACCACTGTTTATGCTGTGCTTTTTTCTTAGAAAGTTTATTGTTGACTTCTTTCTTATTGCAAAATACATGCACCTTTCTGCCTGATTAAAAAGGTGATGAGAAAAAAAAAAATAAAAATAAAAATAAAAAATAAAAAGGTGATGAGTTATTGCGCTGAGGTCTAGCAATGCATTTTTCTCTCCCCAAAGTCACATTTTCTTAACGTTGTATTGCAGTGAGTAATGATAACTATCTCACACAGCAATTTTTACTATGAAAATATACTCATTGTTTATATATGTAACCAGTCTTTTTTAAGAAAAAATATTAAAGAAATGTGAAGGGCTGGCCAAATAGCTCAGCAGATTAAAGTACCTGCAAGCAGGCACAGGGGCCGGGAGTTGGATCCCGGGACCTGCCATGCCAGCCCAGCCCCCAGGGCATGCTGAGCTGGCAATAGAGACTGGGTGTGGTGGAGCCTGCCTGTAATCCCAGCTCTTTGGAGGCTGTAAACAGGCCAGTCACTATGAGTCCAATCTAGCAATGAGACCCTGAACACTGTGTAGACCCTTCCCTAAAATGCAAAATTTAAAAATGTTAGAAAATTGCAAACATATGGCCTACCTTCCCAAATATCCAGATTGTTTCTTTACATATTTTATTTTTATACTCATCAGAAATTAATGGCAATTTCAATAAGTATAGGGGTTTGGGGAAAATATATAACATAATAAATATATCAGCTAGCACAGTGAATATTTTTATAAATATTAAGTACCATCCATCGTTCGTCCTATGGCTGCTATCCACTCTAAAACTAGCACTTACTGTTTTTTGTTTTGTTTTGTTTTCTTTATCAAATGCATCCCATCTGCAGACACCACAGGGCTTTGCATTTGACTGCCCTAAAAGAATAGGTACCGTGTATGGAAACTTGCAGTCCCAGTTGGTTAAACCAGGACAGCCTGCTTCTGTCAGCCCTAAGGAATGAGCCCTCTGCTGTGCTTCCACTAATGTAAACTCAGGGGACTCACTAGTGCATGCTTGGGGTCTCCAGCTCTGCAGGGCTTTCCTTGAGGAAGGCAGTGCGGGTCCTTCCCCTCCACAGGAGTGGTGGGCTATGGTTCCAGAGGAAGCCACTTCCACAGGTTTCTGACTCACTTGCTACAGATGAAAGGTCCTGACACTGTTAATATCCATAGACGTCGCTACCATCCTTTATGATCAATAACATTATCCCATGACTCATGAGTAGGCCCACAGACTTCAAGCACGATAGCGTTTCAACACGCACACCATGTTGTGAGAACTGATTCTTTCTTATCCTAGCCCCTAACTTAGGACCAAAGTGATAAAGACATTTATCATTTCCTGGAGATTAATCCAGGAATCTAGTACTAGAATCTAGCAAAATTCAGGAGAAATGCTGGTAGAGATTTTCTATTGAGTTATACAAACATACAAAAGTCATGCCGGGCATGGTGGCTCACGCCTGTAATGCCAGCACTTGGGAGGCTGAGGCAGGAGGATCATTGTGAGTTCAAGACCAGCCTGGGCTACAAAAGTGAGCTCAAGGCCAGCCTGAACTGCACAGTGAGACCCTGTCTCAAAAAAAAAAAAAAGTCACATTAGTGGTAATCTCTGTGAGGAGACAAGACAGGGTAGTAAGGCAGACGATGAAGTATTCTGAGAGGTAAAAGTCTATAATTCTAAATTACATTGTGTCCATACAACACTCACTTTATTCTTTTTTCACCAAGTTGGATTTTTTTGACCTGCAAATTTTATTTCACATACCCAAAGTTGGATATATTTTGTATTTTTCTCAAAAATGTCTCAGAACTGAGAACTGGTTTATGGATGGTTTACATTCAACCAGGGAATGTAAAAATGAATAAATAAGTAGGATTTGTTGGCCCTTGCCTATAATCCCAGCATTTCAAGTGACAGAGGCACAAGGTTCTAGTCCATCCTGGGCAACTTAATGATTTGGCAAAACCTGGTCTCAAAGTAAAACATGAAGACAATAAATGTAGCTCAGTCTTCAGACCATTGAGTCCCTATACTGAAATAGAAAATGTACTTTACAGAGGAAAGGGCTACTAACTAAAACTGGTCTATTTTATGCTGTTTAATGAGCATCTAGTATTTCAAATTAGTCCTGTGTGTTGATCTGTACCTTTGTACATATGTGTGTATGTAAAAAGAAGTTGGTATCCTAAAAACTGAGTGATTTCTACCACATTTGCCAAACATGAGATTAAGAACTCTACACTAATGCCACCATGGGACAGTAATCAGGGCGACCTACTGTGAAACAGTCAGAAAGCATTTCCCAAAAAAAACTTTCATAGGAAGTCACTTTCATATGTATGTTATTGCAGCTGAGCTGGAGCTTGAGATGACTTCATCCGCCTTGGCTTGGTTACCTCAGGAGCAGCGGCTCTGCCTGAGAGCGGCCTCCCACCTCAGCGTCGCCTACTGACTTGCCCTAATCTTATTATTTCTGTTGATGTTTGCTCTGCATCACGTGTCTGCTTTCCTGGCAGTATGCTTTGATATTTGTCCCCAAGGAGTCTTTACATTATGGAATTAAACAAATGACATTAGGGGAGCTGGGTGGTCAGGCTTGGACTCTGATCCAACAAAATAGCAAACATCCCCTTGGTGCATCAGGGAAGAATTTCAACTGAGATTAATATCAAAAGACAGGCACCCTGGCAAAAATTCAAGATCTTTAAAATATAATAATAATAAATTTCTGGTTTAACCATGACAGGGATAAACAAACAAAATGTGTCCTGCAATAAAATCAGAAATGCAATCTCCCAGCCTGCTGTGCCAGCCCCACTCCCAGGGCTCTCTGAAGGGCGACTGAGACTGGGCATGGCTGCACGCCTGTAATCCCAGTTGTTGGGAGGCTGTAAACAGGCAGATCACTATGAGTCTGATCTAGCAGTGAGACCCTGAACACCCTGCAGACCCTTCCCTAAAATACAAAAAACAAAAATCAGAAATGCAAACATTATTTTTGGTTTCGTTTCAAAAACTTGATGGAGAGAAAGTACTATGATCTTTAGATTCAAACAGAATGGAGGTCAGATTCAAGCTCTTCCACTTACCAGGAATATTAGCTGACATTCACAAATCCTAGTCATTTACCTGGGAAAGAGAAGTAATAACCCTTGAGAGTTTGTCCTATGAGTTAAGTAAGATTTCACATGCAATGGCTTGTGTTTTTTGATACTAATTCACAGTCATTATTTGTCATTAAATGACTGCTACTTGACATGAGCTGCCCCTTTTGCCTCTACCACCTCAGGTCTTCAGCACGTCACCTCTCTGTTTCTGGTCTTACATCACCCCTGTCCCCACAAGAAAAGACATTATAGGAGTTGTTAATTTCTTTGTCTTGAGTTTGGAAGAGATACTGGCTTCCTGAGATTCTCCATCCATTAACAGAATAGGAAGAGGAGAGAAGTGAGGGATGGGAGTAAGGTTGGGAGGATTAAGGAGGAATAGAAGATAGGTACGTAGACAGACAACAAAAATAATATATGAGGGTCCCTATCAGGGGACTGAAGGATCTGCACTGGAAGCCAGGAGATGAGCGTCCTTGGCAAAGACTGCAGCTTTTCTGAAGACATAACAGAGAGAAGTCCTCTTTCCCTGTTGCATTCCATTCTGCTACAATACTATTGGCTGGTGCCACTCCTACGCAAGGCAGGGTCTTCTGTCTTCAGTCATCCATTCAGCCACCCCCAGAGCTTGCCAATCCAATCATCAGTCGGGTGTGTCTTACTCAAGTGGATACAGCAGGTAACTATCACAGCTAGGGTCCACACTCCAAGCAATAGCACACAATGTTCGTGAATTCTTGAGATGTTTCTAAGTGGTTATTCTGTCTGTCTGTCTGTCTCTGTCTCTGTCTCTGTCTCTGTCTCTTTTTCTCTCTGTCTCTCTCTCTCTGTCATACAACAGGCACATGTTATTGCTGTTATAATTCAAACAGAAGATCGAGTCTCAAGAAAGATATATGACTCCCACTCCCCAAATTCAAATAATTTAGATTAAGAGAGATTACCATTAAGGGCACTCACTGTTCTATTTATTGATCAGGCAATACATAACACATTCCTATATGCACTCAGAACGGAACAAAGCCCTGGAGAGAAGTGGTGAGCAGGAAAGACAGACTTCATCATCCTCTTGGACTCTAACAAGGATGACAGGCTGTGAACATACAACTGAGAAGACACAGGAAATCCAGCAGCATCGCTGTACCAAATCTACTGCATCCTGAGGCTGGGGAGATGGCTCAGTAGAATAAGTGCTTGCCTGGCAAGCCCAGCGTCCTGAGTTCAATCCCCAGTACTGTCAAAAATAAAAAATACTGCATCTTGTTCAGAGAGCGAAGCACACAGACAGTGCTGCCCTATGCCTGTGCTGATTGTGGTTCTAAAGAGACCACGTACTGCCTTCAGTTAGTAAAGAGCGAGTGTCTCCAGGCTTTCAGGGCAGAGGGCACACAAGGAAAGTTAAGTGTTGTCCAATGTGTGCTGGACCCAGAAAAGAGGTGGAGCTGGAATCCAGCCAACACCCAGGCTTCCAGTGTCCATGATCACGTTTTCCAGTCTCCCATAATCAGGCCCTCTGACCCTCAATTTCCTAAATAATAAAATAGGAACAGCAGTATTTAAACCATGAAATGCATATTTATGTAATTATAAATTACACATGCAGGTACACATTTGTTTTTATTCACAATTTTAATGAAATTGGCCTGTCTCCCAGGTATGTCCTGGCTCTCTTCCCTAATCAAAATGTATTCCCTGTAAAGTATTTTTAGTACAGATGCTATTAACTTATCATTGCATTTAGTAAAATAAGTTCTGCTCAAAATTTTTAAAACAAATTCTATTTAATTTTTTTTGTAAATTCTAGTGCCATGAATAACACACAGACAAGGTAGCAAAAGAATGAATGCATCAAATGAAAATTCAATAGGTTTCTAACCTGTCTCTTCTTTCCATTGGATTAGAAGTAAATGAAACAGCTTAGAAAATATTTTGAAAAGAATATTATGAAAATAAATATTAATGAACATTTCTTTAATTCCTTTCTCCCAGAACAATATATCTCTAAGGGGGTACTATTTTTTCACGTTGTATAAGAGAAAGATGAAAATGATTTCTTATTTTCATTATTCAGAAGGAATGCACTAAAATGAAAAACATTGGTGCACCAGGCAAAAGCCACTGAAAAGATTGTAGTGGTTTCTGAGGTGTTTACATCGCAAAGCCTTCTGCAGAGATTTGAACACAAGCAGGCTTCTCTCTGAAATTCTCTGGTCCCCAGCGGGCCCTCCAGAGGACTGGCTTCCTTCTCCTCCAGCCCACACAGCACCTCCCCAACCACCGCTCAGCGACCACCTCTTTTCTCCTAGTTCTCAGGATTTTCAGCCTTCCCTTAGCTTACTATGCAGAAAGCACAGCCAACCTGCAGTGCCACGCCCACTCTACAGCTGCCCAAACGAGGCCCAGTATTCTGCATTAGGAACCATTTGTCCCTAAATCACCGTGGGTAGTGATCATGATAGTGGTGATGTGGTGTGTGTGTGTGTGTGTGTGTGTGAAGGAAGGGGAGGTTACCTTTGCTTTTTTAATGGAGCTTATACAACCTCTGCTGTAACATACTATAACTTTTATGCCTTGTAGTTAAACTTTTCTGCTGGGTGATCAAGGGCAAGTTAAAGCAAGACCTGCATAACAAAACATGTAACTTTTTTATCTCCCAAGGTCAGTCAAGTCCCCTCAGCATTTACTCTGAAACCATGTACTGTACTCTAGAACTTTCATCAGTATCAACCCTCTGGATGAGTCACAGCCATTGCTTAACCAATTTGCTGTCTGTGAAAGCTCTAGGTGACTCTTCTTAGGCACACTATATATGATCAATCCCTTTTTGAACAGAAAATTTTGGGAACCACTGAATTATAACATGTTACAGCCCAGGTTCTCTTATGCTCTGAGTCCTCACTGACCTTGAACGCTAGGGCCAAAATATTGGCAATCCTTGTAGCCCTTCTTTTTCTCTACTCTTCAGTCTGTGAACTTACATTCTCAACCCTTATTCCTGCACCTTCTAGGTTGTATAAACAGCAGATGCTTGCCAACAAGTGCAATTCACCATAAAGCTAACGTGATTTAGATATTTGAATCAATAAAAAATTCTGATCCAGTGATTTGTTAAATAAAGGATATGAGGTAGTTGTGAGATTTGAATACATGTTATCTATCTCCAAATTCCAGATCCGTGAAATTTACTGTATGGTCTCAAAGAAATAAAATACAAAGTCCAAAGGAAATGCAGTCTCCGTCTGTGCAGAGTGGAATACTACACTGCCACGAAGGAGGATAAACATGAGTCTTTTCTCAGGAAAACAAATCCACCTTGCAATTATAATGCTGCATGAAATAGACCAGATACACTTTAAGTGCTGAATGCATTTTCACAAGCAATTCAAATGATAAGTGCCTTAAAGAGAGAGGTAAATGATAATGAGAAGCAAGGCGATAGATCTCTTACAAAAAGCTATGGGGGCTGGCCACATAACTCGGTGGACTAAAGCACCTCCTCAGGCAGAGCACAGTGACTGGGATTCGATCCCCAGTGTTCTCTGCCTCCAGGGAGCACTGAGATGATGATTGAGACCGGTGACGGCACGTGCCTGTAAGCTCAGCACGTGGGAGGCTACACACAGGAGGATCACTACGAGTCCGATCTGTGTAGTGAGACCCTGTAGGCCCTGTACACCCTGTGCTAAAGACACTTTTTGAAAAGCAATGGGACCAAGAAATGGAGCACGTGGGAGGAAGGGAAGAGGCGTGGGACGAAGGAGAAACTCTGCGTGCCTTCGCCAACTCTCCAGGAGGGGTGTAAACATTACGTACTGCAAACCGATGCTAGAAACTGAGAGAAAATGGTTACAACACTGGTGAACTCTTTCCTCTTTTAAGATAAAACTCTGTGATAAAACTCTGACAACCACGTAGTTATACAGCAATTCTATTTTCATTTTTCCCCCAAAGAATTGACTCTCAGTCAATTAATTATAAAATGCTTCTTGAAATTGATGATAAGACAATACCACTAAAAGCAACTACAGCACTGTTTATTTTTCTCAGGGATTTATTTTATTTTATTTTTATTTTTATTATGGCTGGCTCAACCTGCCCTGGGCATGGGGCTGGCACAGCTTGTGGTGCCAGGGATTGAACCGGGGAGATCCCTGCAGTTGCCTAATCTTGCCTAAGCAGGTGCTTTAGACCGCTGAGCTATGTCACCAGCACCTATCAAGGATTTAAAGCAAGGAAAAAACCTTGTAAATACATGTGCTTAGTTTTAGGGTGTCAGGTGTTTAATAAAATCCTAAATATGTTAAAGATAGCAGTTCTTCGTCACATAGAGATCTCTGAAGATCAATGACCTCATAGCACTTTCAGCCGGAAATCCCCGTGAAAGAGAGAAGTCACAAAATCTGTACCACGCTGTCCCATGCAGGCGGCATCTGCCCGTGATGGACGCACAGCTAAATGCTTACACTGTGATCCCTGTATCGTTTCCTTGAAGGGTAAGCAATTGAATAGACGGCCAGGACAGCATGCCATACATGCGCTGATTTTTTTTTCCAGGTCAGTGGAGTCCATTTCTCCTCTCTCTTGGGCCTGCATTCCTTACCCAAAATAATATGCTATCTCTGTCCCTTCGTTTCCGCCATGGTTGCAGCTGATTATTGGCTGCAGGATACCGGCTTGGCAACAGACAGCTGTAGCAGGAGCTCTCTTAGGGCTCAGGATTTTTTCTAGAATAGATGCTGCAAATTACTGTGACTAGTGGCCTCTAGGAAAGAACGTGAACAGAGCGGCAGCTGGACACCCTCCTAACTGCATGTGTGCGAACTTCACACATCCTCGGTAAAACTGCAGGACTTCTCTTGCCGAGGCACAGAGAGGCTGGCCAAGTTCGTTTCCAACCTTCTCTCTCTTCTCCGAGACATAAATGCAGTAGTCAGCGTTTAATGTGCCCAAAATTTGCTTTTATCTCACATTTGGAACTCAAATCCTTCACCTTCTGAGGTCAAGGCTGTCCCTCTGAGTTCTGCTCAGTACTCTGGTGACAGAACAGAAAATTCATTTTTCTACAGCAGGATTTCAGTAAGAGGACATTACCAGCCTAATGGAAAACTCCCATCTGGCATGGGTCATCCATCTTTGTGAAAAATCACAGAACCGTGTCACACTACATAAGATTTCATTTCTAAAATCTCTGACACTGGGTGAAGGCCACAGTCTCTCAGTACATTAATGGGCCCTCCTGGCCTAAGTCAGTAATGTTAGACCTGACTAAAATCTTTAAATTGTTTTCTGAGAACAAACAAAAGAATGTGAGCCTCAATGCTTAAATTTTGAAGCTGGAAAGAAGGGCCCGTTAGCCAATTTTCACACGAGGAAGAAGTTATTCCTTGGCATGCTTTCTGTGTCCCCAATGACAAGCATTATAAGCCCTGTTATGGGCACGGCATTCTGAGAGGCAGTCTTGGAGAAAGAATTGAAAACGGAGAACTGGAAACAAAACAATGTCATTTCCAACCTAACAACCAGAACGAAAACCGGAATAATATATAATCTCATAAATTTTCTAGATGTCTCAGGAGAACTGAAGTCGTAAAACTAAGAAAATTGGATCTGAGAAGTAGCAAGTACTTCCAAGGAGGTGCCTGTTACCCACGGGATGTTCTGTCTTCCTCAGAGCATCAGGGAGGAACAAGATGCTCTGTATGGCAAGAAAGATGCCAGCTGAAGGACCAGGCATCACGGCAAATCTGTGTGGTCACAGCACCAAGGATGCTGAGGCAGGAGGATCACCCAGAGTTCAACGGGGTGAACAGGGGCAACATAGTAAGTTCAAGGTCAAGGTGACTCTGGACTATAGAACAGAGAGACAGAGGGAGTGTGAGGAGAGGGAGGGGAGGGAGGGAAAGAGAGAGACAGAGACAGAGAGAGGGAAGGAGGGAGGGAGAGACAGATAGAGAGGGAGGGAGGGAGGGTTAGAGGAAGAGAGGGAAGGAGGGAGGGAGAGAGAGGCAGAGACAGAGATGGAGAGAGAGAAATGGAGGGAGAGGGAGAGGCAGAGAGAGGGAGGGAGGGAGAGGAAAGAGGGAGTAACAGAGACAGAGAGGGAAAGAGAGACAGACAGGGAGAGACAGAGACAGAAAGAGACTAAAATTTAGCAGACCCCATGGGGCTAATGGGTCACTGGATAAAAGCTTAATCCAGAGTTTATATAAAGGTTGAAAGAATTAATATTCAGGAACCAGGACCAGGACAACAGAGCACACCACCTTGCCCCATTAGGAGTTAAGAGCTGAGTAACAAGCAAGAGCACCACACTGACCAGGAGGAGGCAAAGCCAGAGAGAGGGCTCTGCAGTGGGGTAAGGGGCAGGGATGGTGGGCGGCTGAAGGGAGACCAGGGCGTTGGGGATGGCCTCTCAGTCCCCGGCTTGAACTCCAGGCAACAGGGAAGTTTGTCAGTCCTGCGCCATGGGCGGCCACAGAGGAGTCACAGAACAGCAACTGAGCTAGTTGAGGAGCCAAAGAGAACCTAAGGGAAAAGGAGGTGTCTCCACTCCAAGTACAGACACTGAGCACTGCAGCGGCCACCGCTTGTCACCACTCACCAAGAATGACATAAAAGGGAGGCCGGGAAGACAGCTCCGAGGCAAGTACAAGGTCATGAGTTCAAACCTCGGTCCCACACCCAATAAAGAATAACATGAAAGGTCGCCTGACTCACACACACACACACACACACACACACACACACACACACACACACACCTGACAAAGGAATCAAGCCCAGCAGCAGGGTGGGTGTTACAACCCTGAGGGGCTCCAGCTCTCCAGCTCACAGGATTAGGATGTTCAGAAACTTAGAGAAATGCAGAAGATAGGTGACAGGCAGGGCAGAGGAGGAATTTTCGTAGGCTCTTTTTCCATATTAATCTTCTGAGTAACTTCACAGCCTACCAAATGTGTACAATAAAGCATTTTTCCTATGGTATTTCTGATTTCATCTTGCATAGCTACTTCAATTTATTTCATTGTTAAAATATATTCACAAAAGTCATTTTAAAAAAAAAGTTTTGTTTTTTAATTTTAGGGAAAGGTCTACAGGATGCTCAGGGTCTCACTACTAGATCAGATTTATAGGGATTCACCTGTTTTCAGCCTCCCAAGAGCTGGGATTACAGGCCAATGCAAGCCCAGCCCAAGGCAAATGGGACTCCTATTCAGCAAAAACAGTGAACAGAACAACCCTAGAAACTTCACAGGGACATTAGCAATCTGTGAGGACAACCTTGCAGTCCAGTGTAGGGAGCAAGCTGAGGTCTACACATGAGTCTGACTTTAGAGGAATGTTATGGTTTATGTCTAGTTGTCCCCCTGGAGCCTCATGCAATCATGGGGCGGGGACTTCTAGAGTTTGAGACTTGACTCATGATCCACTGGGATTATGTGTTTTAGTACTGATGGGATTATGGGTCTGAGTACTTCTGGGATTATGGGTGTAGCCTAAGGCAGATAGGCTGAGGCAGAGAGCCTGAATGTAATATAGAGAGAGACAGAGAGACAGACTGTTTCTGTTGCTCTCTATTGCTCTGCTTGGTCGGTTGCCTCTGTTGCAATTGTTGCTGTTCTGCCACAAACTGCTGCCCTCTTCCCTGTTCCACTCAGCCTTGGAGCCAGCCAAATATGGACTGAAACCTGCAGTAACTATGATCAAACCTTTCCTTCCTTCATTTTGGGTGTCGGATATTTGTCCCAGCAACAAGAAGAGTAACTAAGACAAGGAAGATCTTATTGTGCCCCTCTGCCACCCCCCGGATACCAGCTTCTGTGTTTGGACTCTATCTGGGGAAGGGAGCTGTCTGATTTCATACTGTGCTAGGGGTCAGAAACCTCTGCACGTCTCCAGCCCTGGGATCCCACACAAATCCATTCCACTAACATAGAGGCTGCAATGATATGAACTCAAACTGACCCAATAGAGCAACTGTGAGCCCGGAACTCAAGCCCAGACAGCAGTATACTATAGTACAGGAAAAGGCATGTTAGCATTGATGGGCATGGAGGATGCTACTATCCAGAATTAGAGACAAGGGTACTGTTCTTCTGGACTGGGGATGTGCCCAGCTATTATGGGTTGGCTTCCTTCCATCTCTGGGATTGTGAGCAGGCACTTGCATGGTTCCCACTGGTGTTTCACCCCACCCCATGGATAAGTACATGTGGGTTCTGTTACCATTGGTCATGAGGGTGGGTACCGCATAAGAGGCATGACCATTCCCCTCACCTCTTTCTCCAGTGACATGTGAGGGACCATGCTACCGGTGGTACTGGTAGTGCTCTGTACCCACAGGCCCAAGGA
This sequence comes from Myocastor coypus, assembly GCA_004027025.1. Classification (NCBI taxonomy): domain Eukaryota; kingdom Metazoa; phylum Chordata; class Mammalia; order Rodentia; family Myocastoridae; genus Myocastor; species Myocastor coypus. The sequence goes on along the minus strand of PVJA010024635.1, from coordinate 8,451 downwards.
ACCACCCAGGCTAAGAGCAGACATTGCAAACAGGTGTGCCAGCTTCCCACTGCCAGCATCTGCACAACATCTGTGGTCACAACCACCACCAAGACCAAAGGTGGGCACCCAGGGGGCACAGGGCTTGTCTTCTGAATCCCCTTCTACCAAGACAGCCTGTGTTGATCGTAATAATCAGATGCATTAGTCTTTTGGGGGGGGGAGATATTGCTTAATGTCTAGGCTGTCTCCTAGGGTGTCATTCAGGATGAATGAGCCTATTCTCTGATTACAGAGCAATGCAAGGTAAATGTACTGTAACAATGTAGAGTAATTCCTGCCCTTATCCAGAAAATGATAACAATCCTATAAAGGTTTGCCTTGATGAGGAATAATTTGTGAGTCTCACAAAAGACACACCAGGTGAGAAATTCATGGCCAGTTGGGGAACTGGGCCGTCAGAGGCCAGGGAATTGCCAGTTGGAGCTGACTGGTGTTGATCTAGATGCTTCCTGGGGACAAGGGGCTGGGATAGCAACAACAAGAGATGCAAAGAAGAAGACTATAGAAGTGGTAGAATATGAGAGCTTTTTGATCAAAGCAAGCCAAGTTCATATTTAAATTGATAGGAAGAGGCTACTTGCATCGCATTCAGTTTGATTTGAAGGAAATGAAAAATTGTCTCTGAATTGCAAAACTTGATTAGCTAACACTAGGGCCCAGTGCTGTCACTAAGAGCCACCTTTGTGAATCACAGGCACAGCTTTTCAAAAATGTTCTTTCTTTCTTTCTTTTTTTTTTTTTTTGTCATTTAAGGTTTTATTATCTCAATGGAAATCTTCTGCATGGTTGAGGTGTACAGCATAATATTATGGGATGTAATGCATAGCAAAGTAGCATGGGAAAGCCAATTAGCAAACCCATCAACTCACAGTTAATATGTGTGTGGCAAGCACTGCTAAAATCTACTTCTGCAGCTCCAGGAGGCAGCCAGCAACCGACCTGTGGGAATCAGAAACAAAAAACAAAGAGACCGCCGGGCGTGGTGGCACACGCCTGTAATCCCAGCACTCGGGAGGCTGACGCAGGAGGATCGGTGTGAGTTCCAGACCAGCCTGGGCTACAAAAGTGAGCTCAAGGCCAGCCTGAACTGCATAATGAGACCCTGTCTCAAAAAGATTAAAAAAAAAAAAAAAAAAAAGACCAATTTCCAACCAAAGTGGTCAAAGGACTCCCATCCTAAGGTGGACAAGAATACTGGGAGTCTCTAGAAGATTCCATTTTTATTGATGAAATATCATATCAAATGAAGTGAACATACAAATAACATAGCCTACCACTGTTTGTACTGAAAATAGCAATATATGTATGTGAAGAGACTCTAGGGAAATCAACCTTCCTGGGATATTTATGAGACTTTTATTCATGACCTCATCTAACATTTAGAATCCCATTAACAAGTGTGTTTAAAGTATCAATAGTTGGAAAATAATTGGGGCTGAGCAAACCTAAGCTTTCCTACCTTAGCACATAAAACTCAGACCTAGCATTCAGAAGCTTTAGGTTGATCCAGTAGAAAGATACACTGTTAGAGGCCTGGCAGGATGGCTCAGTGGTCTACAGTGCCTGCAGGCAGCTGCAGGGACCGCGGTTCGATCCCCGACACCACATGCTGAACCAGCCCTGCCCTCAGGGCAGGCTTAGCCGGCCATAAAAATAAATAAACAAACAAACAAAAGTTCTAAAACAAGAAAAAATAAAATAAATTTTTTTAAAAAAAGAAGAAAGATACACTGTTAGTATAACCTCACCTGTAATTGGCCAAGATTTCAGTTGTTGGATGAGACTGACAAGAATAGAATTTTTTTTAACAATCTGAGAAATTTATTTATTTATTTTTACAAGGCATATTGTTGTCCTCATAGCAATTATACAAACCACAGGGTGTAGACATGATAATTTTTCTAACCAATGTTGGTACAAAAAATTTCATCTCATTGAACTAAGAGAAAGTAGTTGTATACATAATCCAGTATTCCATAGTCACAATGGATTACTGGCAGAACTGATAATGTCACAAGCTGTTGATTTAAGCCTTTTGCAGCTCAGCATACTAATCTATCTTTACTTTTTTGTTTTGTTTTGTTTTGTTTTTGTCTTTTTGAGACAGGGTCTCGCTATGCAGTTCAGGCTGGCCTTGAGCTCACTTTTGGAGCCCAGGCTGGTCTGGAACTCACACTGATCCTCCTGCCTCAGCCTCCCAAGTGCTGGGATTACAGGCGTGAGCCACTAAGCCCAGCCTAACTTTATGTTTTATGCCTCGAGGTTAAATTTTTCTGCTTGGTGGTTAAGGGCAAGTTAAAGCAAGACCTGCATAACAAAGCATGTAACTTTTGACAAGAATAGAACTAAAGGCGTTGTACAGTGTGCTGTTTGATAAATCACGTCACAAATACATAGCTTCTTTGATGTCAGTGCATTTGGATATATTATCTAAAGAACTTCCTTAGAGGTTCAAGAATATTTCTATACCACTTTACCCATGGGAGAGATTTCCTTCATGAATTGAAGGAGATGAATACAGATGAAAGAAGAGCACGTTAAAGTGATCAAACATCATACTCAGCTACCATGTATCAATCAATTTCTTGTCACTAAGCCGCAATCCCTGGAACCTGCAACTTAAGAAGGAGGATAGGTTTATTTTGGCTCAGATTTCAGCCCAAAGGCAGATGGCTCCAAGGCAGGACGGTGTGGCAAAAAGCATGGAGAAGGATAAGGCTGTTCACCTCCTGATGCCCAGGAGATACCAGGTGGGGGATGGAGCCAGGAAGGGAGATATAGCACTAGAGGTTGTGCCCCCAGGGACACCTATGCTGCAACCAGGCCATACTTTGCAACATCGAGCGGGCTGTACCACTCCCAAAACCCAATTTCTTTCCACAACACTGCCTCGGGGCATGTGAAGTCCTAGGGGATGTGCAGATATAAATTATAACGTTCAGTCACCCTGAAAGGATTCAGTGTCTGAGATTTGGTCTAGAATTTTGATTTTAAAAACGAATAAAATATTCAAAGGGAAATAATGCTTTGATTTATTTAGGACAGCTGTTTCTTCCGTGAGGCAATTTACGATGCACAGAATGAGTGTGGGGAGCCTGGTTATGAGTCGTTAATGTGCTGGTGCAATCCCTCGCGTCGATGACCATATTACTTTGGCCCTGAAGCCCTGTCAGCTGCAGAATGCATGCACAAATGAGTTTCTAAATTTTGTTTCTTTTTTCATTTATTTCTAAGTCAGACATGCCCGCCTTGATTACAAAAGTTGAAAGGTACCACCAAGAGGAACAAATCCATATAAGAGCTTAATAATGATAGTAAAAAATGGAGTTGATATCAGCGCTGTAAGAGCCTCACTGACCTCAGATTAAATCATGTATCTGTGGATGTCCAGGGTGGCTATCAGTATGATATGTCTCAGGCTTAAATTTTTAAATTAGAATTGCAACAAAGAAGGAAAGCTGAGCTGTAGCTGGAACTGTTTAGGGTGATGATTTAGGTAGCACATTCTCTTAGGATTGGAGTTGAATGTTTACATTTATACCCAAGGTTGATGGGAGCTCTGTAAAAGACAATCTGTGCCCCCCCCCATTTCTCCTCTCACAGCTCTTGGTAGGAGCATCCTAGGTTCTTTTGAGAGAATTCCACACACCCCCTTCCACTGAGGACCTCAGACTTCTAGTTTCAGGATTGGATTTTATTTGGCTTAAATCCATTACAGTGAGTCTCCAACTTACAGACATTTGAGAGGTGGACCTTCACAAATAGACCTCACGTTATGAGCATTCATGCGTGTGAACCAGTCACAGAAGTAGCTCACGCATCTGCGGGACACTGCCACAGTTGTGCTGCAGATGCTTCCTGTACATTGTGACAGTGAATGCTACGGAGTGCGGTGGCTCAGAGTCCAGGATGTCCAGAAGCAAGTGGAAAACCCATGGCGATGTGGAGGACACTGCTGAGAAGACAAGGCGATATGCATTGTATGTTTGTGCCCAAATGCTGGTTTCTATGTATTTTTTTATTTTTTAAAGAGAGATAAACAAAAATAAGAATAAAACAATAACAAAGCATCATAAAATAGTTAAAATGGTACAGAATTGCCAAATAAGAACATAAATTAAAAATGATTACCATATTATAGATTGTTATCAAATTGGTTGCTCAGATTATCAGACTGAGGTATCCAAGATTACTCAAACAATTACACGTTAACTCTTCCTTGCAATAAACCTTAATTTATTTTTTACCAGTCTTTTTTATTTTTTACTTTTTAAAAGAGTAGAGAAATGATACACACTTTTTAAAAACAAGATGGAAGATGTTCAACCGTGGTTGTTATATGGTACATTGCTATCTTCCGTGATGTATGCACTGAAAGTTACAAGAATAACAGCTAAGTATTCTTGGAATGCATATTCTACAAGCATACTCTCAATACTCTTTAAAAAAAAAGAGATTGAAGAATATTTCAGAAAATGTCTCCAAATGTGTCACACTCTGTCTATTAGATTTATGAACCAATCTGACTTACAAACCTTCCCCTGAGATGGAGTTTGTTCCTCAGTCAGGGACTTATGGTAAGTATAACTGTTTCCATGACTACCCATCTTGGTTACGAATAAGCACTTTTAATAAATACAACTAGAACAAAAATGAAAAATTGTATTTGAAATAAGAGGAATGAGATTCTTCTGGTATTGGGGAAATTAGTCTAGAATTGCTGCAGCCATTGAGAGTTTAGAATAACCAGTCGAGGAATCAAGTTTGACAAAGAGCAAGGTGGTGAATTCTAGAAGAGCTTTTCAGATTACACTTAAGTTTCTTCCTGAAGTCAGACATTGGATATGAACAAACAACCAGCTTTTTGTTGCTTTCTGAAAGGTTTTGTATGTAGTTCTTTTTTTGTTGTTGTTTTGTTTTTTTGTCTTTTTGAGACAAGGTTTCACTATGCAGTTCAGACTGGCCTTGAACTCACTTTTGTAGCCCAGGCTGGTCTCGAACTCTCACCGATCCTCCTGCCTCAGCCTCCCAAGTGCTGGGATTACAGGTGTGCGCCACCACACCCGGCTATCTTATTTTATTTGAAATAAGATTAAATAATATGAATCTCAAATGTATCCATAAAACAAGGGTGAATTATGGGTAGCATGAGAAGAAAAACACTTTAAAATCCACTCCCATGGGAAAGAATATATATGCAGCTATTGGGGTACAGAAGAATAACACCTGGTGTACCTATGTGTCACCTGTGAGGGTCTATGGAGAAGAAAAGATGCAAAGCAAAGCAGATTTTCTAAGGGCTCAATAAACTCTGCTAAGAGGCTCTCAGTGGCTGGGAGAGAAACTGGGGCAATGGGTAGGAAGAAGAGGCATGAAGAGCTAAAGACTAGTGTCTTGGAGATAGCCATGGCTTGAGAAGAACATGAGGCCTAACATCAGCCCTGAGAACACCAAAGCAACACCGTTCTTGTAGCAAATGGGGATACAGCTTTGGAGCCTAAGACACACTCAGGCGCTCTTGGAGGGAAGTGACCATGCTACAGCCAAAGTGGCTAGAGCAGCGTCCCTTGGGCTATACAGGAAGGCATCGGCATCCTAAATTGATTACAAGTACTTCGCACATGAAAACCTAAGAGAGATGAGCATTTGCACTTGTCGGAAGGCGGGGTCTAGGTATTTCCCAGTGAAACCTGGGATGCTGCAGTGCCAAGCAGTCCACTTCAGTGGACAGTTGTTCTCCCAACAGACTGTGGTAAATAGTTTTCAGACTTCTGGGCATCTGGTCTCTTGTAAAGAAAGACAGCGCATCCTCCGTGTTGAATATGTCGGTTATCGTCAATGCCACAAAGGGCTCTTTACAGATGTAAAATGTGTAAGTCTGTCAAGGGGTTGGTCATTCACTGTCACTTACTGTCATTGCCTGCAGTGGTGGCACTGAACTGCTGGCTAAGAACTTGAATTCCATGCTTGGTTCCTTCTTGACTTACCCCGTTGTTATGGTTTATGTCTAGTTGCCCCCCACCAAAGCCTCATTCAATCATGGGGCATGGCTTCTATAAATTGAGACTTGATTCATGATCCCTGGGATTGTGTTTTAGTACTGATGGGATTATCGGTCTGAGCAAGGCTGAGACTATGGGTGTGGTCCAGGGCGGTTATCCTAAGGTGGAGAGCCTGAATGTAATATAAAGTGCGACGGAGAGACAGACTCAAGCTGGAGCTGTTGCTCTGCTGTCTTGTTCGGTTGGATGCCTCTGTCACCATTTTGCTGCTGTGCCACCGCCATGAACTGGATGTTCTCCGCCCTGCTCCACTCAGCCTTGGGCCAGCCGAATATGAGCGAAACCTCCAGTAACTATGAGCTAATAAACCTTTCCTTCCTTCATCTTGAGTGTCAGGTATTTGTCCCAGCAACGAGTAAAAAGTAACTAAGACACTCATCATCGGACTCCCTGGGTTTTCTTTGACCCAGTTAGTTACAGATACTTAGAAAATTTCCCAAGCCGCCTTCATTTGTTCTTCTTCACAATGTAACTAAATAGTAACTAGGTCAGAGCACAGGACTCTGAGGCTAAATGCAGATCCCTTTGGATGGTACCCAGAATACAGGAAAAGTAAGACCTCTAGAAAATCTACATACATCTGCCCAAATTTCTAACCTTGGGGTAAGAAAGTGATATGTGATCATTGTTTACTACTTGTCTCAATTTCTCTTCTCTCGTTGCTAGGACAAATACCTGACACTCAAAATGAAGGAAGGAAAGGTTTATTTAGCTCACAGGTACTGGAGGTTTCAGTCCATACTTGGCTGGCTCTAAGGCAGAGTGGCATACGGCAGAGATCACCCTTTCATGGTGGCAGCAACGAGCAAAGAGCAAAGGGAGGAGCGGCAGCGGCTCAAGCTGCTAGTTTCTCTACACTCTTTACCCTGTAATGTAAATTTTCTGCCCCAGGGCAGGTGTAGAACTCACACCCATAACCCCAGTGGACCACAAGTTAATCACAAACTCTAGAAGTTTGCTCCATGGCTATGTGAGGCTTTGGGAGGACCCCTGTACACACACCATGACACTACTAGAGTTCTTAACAGTGAAAGATCCAAATCTGATAACCTAGTAACCTTCTGCTGGCCCACGGCCCCAACTGAACACCATTGCAAAATGAGCTTTCGTAGGATTATAACAGTCATAGTTTCTAGTGCTGGACTACAGCGAATGAAACGCTAGGCTCATGCGTCCATGGCAAAGGCCCATTTCATCGGCTACGACATTGATCCAACCATGCTCTGTCGATCTGTAGTAGTAGCTACAGATTTCCCTTTGTCCTCTCAGTGGAGGCCTTAAGAAGGACTGGAGTACTTGTAGGCTTATAATCACTTGGAAAATAAAGAGGCGGAGAACGAGCACAATGTAAACATGGCTCTGCTGATTTGAGAAACTTTACATTTTAATAATACTATAGTTTGTCCTCCTTATGAATAGAATATCATTCATAAATTTTTCTGGTGATAAGGAAAATTCTGAGCTCTAAACCCAAAATTGAGCAACTAACAATTTTACTAACTATAGACACTGTTCTCCTAGGACTTACCACGTGAAGTGTTGTGTCGCCTCAAGGGATTAAAAGAAATACATTAAGACCTGAAGGTAACAGCTAGTTTCAAGAGAATCAATCATAATTAAACAAGAGCAAACTGTTCGCTCTAATAATGCCCCAAGGGGGAAAACTGATAGTCCCCTTTGTCACAAGAATTACAGACAACACATCAAGCTTTAATAGATGAAGTGACTGCACAGATGTTCCCGGCATCCCCAAAGAGCCAGGATGAAGAGCGCACGTTTGCACAGACTTTGATGACAGTGTTTCTCTAAGGACAAAGGTTGCAAATTCAGACCCTTAGGAAGAAATGACTGTGTTAGTGAGAAGAAACTAACGATCTTCCAGATGCTCTTCGAACCTGTCACCAAAAAAATTTATTGTGCTGGATTAGTATTGCTTTAGCAAACAACATGAAGTAGACTTGCCTTTTGATGTCAGCTAACTGTTCTTCCTCATGTCCTTTTGGAATTACAAAATGAAGGCCTTAAGGTTGCTTCTATTTAAATCAAAATGTTTCCTTCTGGTGGATGATGTGGACATACGGCTCCTTAATCCCACCTCAGGCTGCTAGGTTGCTCTTTTAATATTTTTGTTTGTTTGTTTTGGTTTTTATTTTCAAAGAATACAAAATCATGATTAAAAGATTAGAAATGATGCAAGATTTCACTAAACAAAGTAATAGGAATTCAACAATGGTTACTGTATTATATAATGCTATCTTTAAATTAGTTGTTCAGATTACCAAATATAAATGTATAAGATTCCTTTAAAGAAAAAAGCAAAACAAAACAATAAAAAGTTATAAAAAAA
>PVJA010024634.1:0-31637 GCA_004027025.1 Myocastor coypus | reverse complement strand
AAAAAAAAAAAAAAAAAAAAAAAAAAAAAAAAAAAAAAAGCTGCATTACACAAAAATGTCTAACATAAGAATAGCAAAGCCCAAAAAAAGAGAGGAAAGGGAAAACTAGGTGGAAGTGTTAAGCAAATTTAAAAAGCAATTTTAAGAAGGAAAGTTTAAATCAAAGGAATAATTACATTAAATATAAACTGATTAAATCCCACAAGACAGAATCAGTCTTAGTTTTATTTTTTTACCACACAAGTTTGTTTCTTACTCACTACAAAGTGTTTCAAAGGTAAGCATATTGAGGACTTCTCTGAAGAACTAGAAAATGTGTTTGAAGAACTAGAAAATGTGTTTGATTCCCTGGGCTCAGTGTCTATGATTCAGGGGTGAAGTCAGAATCTATATTTTTAATAAACTTGAGACCTATCTTTGAGAGACAATAGCCTATTGTACAGAATAGTGGCGCAAACTCTAAACTGCAGGCATGTTGTTTAGTTCTTAGGGAGCTCAGACCTCAGCAAGGAACTGATACAAGTATGTGTTAAATGCAATATAAGAAATGAAATAACCGAGTGTAGCGAGGTCCCTTTGCTGTTCTGCAGACTGCCATGTGGAGGCATCAGAGGTCTTCCTGAATCCCACTTGTGTGGGTTTGGCAGCCCAGGAGCAGACCAGCTGGGCGCAGGGACCCCAAGCAGGAGGGAGCCGTGCACACACTTGTGTGTTTATTTATTTCAGCAGCTGAAGCAGGGAGAGTTAAAAACAGGACTGGAGCCCAGCAGGAGAAGGGGTCTGTGGCTGCCTGTGGGTCAGCGGGGCTCCAGCTCGTCCAGGCCGCCCGGGCCAAGGCTGCTGGACACAGAACACAGACGTGGGCCTGCCCAGGGACTGCTGTGGCTTCAGAGGCTGACGTGGGCCTGGGTCCTGGCGCTGGATCTGCCTGAAGCCTCCCTGGCCTGGGAAGTGGAGGGGAACACAGGGATTGCTCCAGGGAAAGAGGGAGTCGTGCCAGCCTGAGGGGGCTTGAAAACCCCTTGTGACAGCCCTGCCAGCCCTGTCTCTGGATCTCAGAGCTGCTCCGTGGGGCCTGGGAGGGTGAGGAGAGCAGCCCCGTCCTGCCTCTGCTGTGCAGCTGACATCCTGGGGCTGGGGTTTCTCCTGGGAGCCTGAGGGGCTTGGAGGAGCCCTGAGGGGGCTCTCAGGGCAGTGGCCCCCAGGTCTCCTACAGGGAAGTGTGGGTGATGAGGAATCTGCCACAAAAACTTTGCTCAGCTATGGGGGAAAAGGGTGGTAGGTCACAAGCGACTTTCTCTCTTTGCCATTTTTGAAATTTTACCACTAGTTTTGATGACACAGCTGAGAAATGGCTGCATTTCCAAGCCCTGCTCAGAGCTCGGAAAAAATAACCGGGAGCATCATGATGCACTCATCAGACCCAGAAGGAAGGGCTTGTGTCAGATTGTAGGTCCAGACAGAGAATGCAACCTGGAGGCGGGGGCAGGACCCTAAACTCTGGGGAAATGTGCTTCCAGCACAGAGCTAGGGTCACGCTTGGTTAAAGGGCAAGGGCGAGGGAAGGCCATCACAGACCTGCAGGGTCCCTGAGACATCGCCTCAGTGCCCTTTCTCAGGATGACTTGTGGGGAGGAGAAGTCCTCCTGATGAGCGATGGAATGGGGGTGTCATGGGAACCCAGACATAGGCTGTGGGAAGGACGTCCCTAGGATGGATCTAGAACATGGGGAAAATGTCTAGAATGTATCTCTGAAGCAGAGATAGGGAACAGCCTGTCCCTGGGATGGTGGTGAGCAGTGAGTATCTCGGTTACTTTTCTCTTGTTGCTGTGATGAAATATCCAACACCCAAAACTGTGGAAGGGAAGGTTTATTTAGCTCACAGTTTGTGGAAGTTTCAGCCCATATGTGTCTGGCTGCAAAGCAGAGTGGCACATGGCAGAGAGCAGCAGTTCATGGTGGTGGAAGACACCAAAGAGCGAAGGCAATAGGGAGGGGCAGAGGCAGGAGCGGCAGAAGCAAGCTTCTCTCCTCCTTCAGGCTAACTGCCTGAAGTGGGTTAGGGGCCAGGCAGAGAATTTCGGGATGGCTATTGATGGCTACAGAGAAAACAAAGGAAGTGGGAAGAAGATCAAATTTTTTTTTATTTTTATTTTTTAAATTTTTAAATTTTATTTATTATTATTTTTTCTTGTTTCAGAACCTTTGTTTGTTTATTCACTCATTTTTATGGCCGGCTCAGCCCGCCCCGAGGGCAGGGCTGGCGCAGCATGTGGTGCTGGGGATCGAACCGCGGTCCCTGAAGCCGCCCAAGCTTCCCCAAGCAGGCGCTTTAGACCACTGAGCCATCCTGCCGGGCCCCAGAAGATCAAATATTGCTAGGGAAAATACTAAAGCTCTAGGGGCAAGGCAGTTGCAGTCTACACCTTGTGTCAACGGTGGGCTCTTTCTGTCTCGCGCTGTGAACCCCGCATGACGTCTAGAGCAGGCTGCTGGGATGGTGGCAGGGAAACTGTGAGAGGTGTGGTCAAAGGATTGGATAGTTGTTTTATAGCAGTAAGACTGGAAATAGAGAAGGCTTCATATGTAGAATAAACTAGTAGCAACATAAACATAAAACATTACTTAGAAATACAGAGACAACAAGAACAGTCAAAGATATTAACATGGTGATGACGGGAAAGCTGGAAATCACCAGCAGGAATGGAGGTACGTGGGGGGCTTGGGAGATAGCCCGATGGTACAAGTGCCTGCCTGGCAAGTGCAAGGTCGTGAGTTTGAACCCCAGTCCCACACACATACAAAAGGAATGGAGGGGCTGGGGCGAGTTCCCATGCGAGCCTTGGTGTGCTCCCTGGGAGGCGCTGTTCTGTGCCCTCTTTCTTGTTGGGAGCAGGGGATTTCTGTTTGGTCTTTCAAGGAAGAAATGGTAGATGGCTTCTTGCCTCTTCCAGTCTTTTGTAGAGTTCAACTATCTACTATTTCTTGTGGTGTCTCAGTTCTAAACTTTGCATTCAGTTCATTCCATTTTCTGTGTCTTTGCTGGAACTTTCCATTACCTCACCCAGACTTTGTGTATTTCCATTATTTTCTGGCACATTGTAATCGCACACTGATGTGTTTTGAGAGAAGCCTGTGTCTGTGTCACCTTCGTATTGGCAGCTGCAGGTTGTCTTTCCTAAGACAAGTTAGATGCTTCCTGGCTCTTGGTAAGATGAGCAATTTTCAAAGGAAACCTTGACACATGTTAAGTACTTGCGAGGAAATCTGGATCCTTCTAAATCTGGTGTTCTTATAACTTCTTTCATATCACACTGGTGGGGTGGGGTGACCCCCCCATCACTGCCAAGTTGGGGTGCAAGTCTTGGTTCCCCAATTGGCTCCCCTGAGGCTGAAAGATCCCCTTAGTACTTCTGGCCAGGGCTGGGGGTTTTGCTTCCCACTAAGCCTCTGCTGATGCCACTATGGGTTGGAAACACAGGGGTATGTCACAGGCTCTTCCTCTGGCCTCCACTGACACCACAGGGTTGGGGAGCAGGGCCCTTATTACATCAAGCAAAACAGGAAGTGTGGGTTCTTCACTCCACCTTCTCTGTCACCACCTCAGTAAGGATTTGGGTGACCCCTACCGCTGGGCAGGGTTGGGGAGGGTAGGCTGGTGCTGAGGTTTTTCTGCATGTCTATCTGGAATTAGGTGAGTGTTGTCTGAAGTTTTATGCATTGCTAGGCCGTCTGTTTCTGGATATTTGGCTAAAGAAGCCAGTTTTTCTCTGAGTTTTCTGTAGTCTGGGCCTATTACCATGGCCAGGCCTCTGGCTTTTGCAGTACCCAGCCCAGATTACAAAAGGTGAAGAAAAAAGTCAGGGAACTTACTACAGAGGCGCTGCTCCCGGCCTGAGATCCTTACCGTCTGCCTTCTTCTTTTCACCTCCCTGTGTGTTTCAGCTAATTCCTGGGAAGTTTAGCTGTATTTAGCATGAAGACCAGGGAAATCTAGTCCACTCCACCTTTCAAGAAATAAAGTCAGAATACCATTATGGTCCTTCTTTTGCCCCGCCTGGCACAAGGACTCTGCCATGGCTTCAGCTTGGAAGGAGAGCACCTTGGGTATCTCCCTTGCTTGGGTGACTCAGCCTTGGCTTCGCACTGTATCTTCTCCTCTTCTTCAAACTGCCAGTGGCCTTCATCTGCCTCTGCATCTGCCATTGGCCCCATTTCTTCTGTCACCTTGGAATTGATTCTTGCTATTTATTTATTTGTTTTATTTTTGTACAGGGTCTCACTAGGCAGCTGGGACTCGTAGTGATCCTCCTGTTTTCAGCCTCCCCAATGCTGGGGTTACAGGTGTGGGCCACCATGCCCAGACTCAGCTGCCAGCTTAGCGCACTCGGGGTTGGAGCTGGTGCAGCCTGTGGGGCCTGGGATCAAACCCCGGTCCCTGTGCTTGCTAAGCAGGTGCTTAGGCTGCTGAGCTATCTCACCAGTTCTTCTTTCTGTTTTTTAAAGGTTAGAAAGCATTCCATTTTACTGCCTGCGGCTTGATTTACACAAAGGTCTGAACATTCTTATTGTTTAAAGATTTTTTTTTTCGTTCTCTTAAACCTCATTTATTTGTTTGTGTTATGGCTGGCTCAGCCCGCCCTGGGGTGGGGGGTACACAGCATGTGGTGCCAGGGATCAAGGAGCGGTTGCAGCACTTGCCTTGACGTTCCTCCACAGGCGCTTTAGACCACTGAGCTGTCTCACTGGCCCTGAATGTTCTTTTTGTAATCTGATAGCTTTCCCTATTTAGTAAGACCCATAAGGGTGTCTGTTTACCCACAGCTCAGAAGCTTTGCTCTGCCAATCCGATAAGTGAATTTAATAGCCATTTTCATTTGTCTGATTAAAAATCAGATCCTCATCTTTTTATATGTTTATTGGTTATTTGCATCTCCCTCTTCTGAAAACTATCTATTTATATCCTTTAGCCTCTTCTTCCCACCAAGTGCTTTGTAATTTTCCTATTGCCATATAGCTTGCTGATTTAGTCCTTTGTTGTGGGTGAGCCGGATAGCTCTTCCTTGCCTTTGTTTATGCCATCCTTTGTTCTGCAGAAGGCATAAGTTCTGATGCATTCAATTTAGAGAGAAAGCCAACTCTAAGGGAACCAGCAAAAGAAGACACACCGGATCGGATCGTGTGACTAAGGCTGTGGGGCAGGTGGAGTCAGGGGCCCCACACGGTTACGGGGCCCTGACTTGGCTCTGCTCTTCTGTAGGACAGCGTTGTTCCAGAACTCACTTGTGTGGTGCAGCTCCCTGTACCTCTGCTTACAGGGTTGAATATAGCTAACAAGATCTTGTCTAAAAGTTGCTTCGTTATAAAGAAATTCTTTCTTTCCTAGGATGCTCCTGTACATAGTTAGCTCTGAGAGAGACTGAGTACCTCTATGTGTCAGAGCTCTGGGTATATTTCTTTCTTCTCTTGCTTGTGAAAAATGACTGTCATGAGGAGCCCATAGCAGCAGCCCATGAAGATTGGAAAGGTGCCTTCTTTTCAGGCACCTCTCATTTCACCAGATGAGATATATCTTTCTCACAGCCATCCCTGTACTGCAACAGACACTCCTTAAGGCTCCAGGGCTAGGGCCGGGTCATGTGACTTGGTCATGTTGCAAAGGAGGATGGGAAAACAAGGAACAGTTCTCAGCCTCTGGACTGGGAGGCTCAGGGAATGTTATATGGATGCCCAGTAGCTCCTGCCCCAGGAACATGGTCCAAGAGACAGTGTTCATCCTTCTGGGGACAGTTCCTGTCACCTGTTATTTACCATCTGCCTCTGAATCTGAGAACTGACCTGTTGATTGGCTAGACCAGATCACATGCGCCACCTTAGGCCCAGAGGTGGAGCCTATCCTGACCCCATCAAGGGCCAGGGAGAGCAATGATTGTTTCTCTGCAATGGCTACTGGAAGCTGCAGAAGCAGGGCCCGGGCAGCCACATGAACAGCTGCACTACAGAAGGCGCAGGAATGGGTAGCGATCATTATTGGTGTCACGTCAATTTCAGAGAGTGAATTTCTAGCTAATGCTGGACAAATGCTATCTTTCTGGCCATGCTCTCATCCCTCCTGTCAGTGAACCATAAAAGGGACTTGTAAATGAGCTATTTTTCTTCCTTTCTGTGCTACCCATGCCTGCCCACACCCAGCCATGCCTGTAATTGCCCACTTTGAAATGATGGCCATTTAAGTGGGAATTCAGGGGACCCTCGCCTGATTGGTGTCACCCTGGCCAAGCTGAATGCCTAAGAAGCACCACAGATATTTTAAAGTTTTTGCTTCCCCCCATCTCTGGAGGTCCAGGGGTCATTGTGAGGGTCAACAGTGATTTCCCTGTTCCTGTCCAAATGTCCATTTCTACTGTTCTAACCAGAGTCCACCTAACCTTGGCTCACACTCCCCACATACCCATTACCAGCTCCGGAAGAATCAGAGCTGCACGAAGACTGAAAATTGCTGCCTTCTAGAATAGACTCAGCTCCAAATGTTCGTAGCTTTAAAGCAACTTGGCAGTTTGTCTATATCTTGTCTCATGGCCCGAAAGGCAATGAAAACTTGCCCGTATTCATTAGTGATTAATTGATCGGCTGCTGGAGCTCAGTGAACCTCTGTGACCCACTGAGAAGCCAGCTCAGACCTGAGCAATCAAACGAGCTGTTAGGAACCCCTGTCTATAGAAGGCCTGCTACTTCTCGGGGCTCCTAGAGAGAGAAAACTCTGTGATAAAGGGAAGAGGTTTTAGGAATAAAAGTAGAACTTGCACATAGGCTCGGGTGATGATTGAGAAGACTCAAAACTGGCCATTCCTCTTGTCTGTGACTTTCCTCCTAGGAAAAATACAAGGGAGCAAAGTGCAAAGTGACATTGGAGCTCTGGGAGGAGAACCTCCGCTTCCTGTCATCGAAGCTTGACACACAGCAAAGGTCATCTGTTCATGGTGAGGCAAATACACACATGCAGTGAGCAGAGGGTCCTGGAGTTCTGTCTCAGCTGGGTCGTCTCTAGGTCCTTCTAGGTTGACAAACTCAAAGCCTACTGCTCCCAGGCCAGCCACAGAGTATGGCTCTACCTAGTTCAGTAAAAATATAGGATGGGGACAATGCCCTTCTGTTATGGTTTATGTCTAGTTGTCCCCCCAAAGCCTCATAAGTCAGGGGGCAGGCACTTCTAGAGTTTGATCCATGATCCCTGGGATTATGGGTTTTAGTACTGATGGGATTATGGGTCTCAGTACTTCTGGGATTATGGGTGTAGCCTAAGGCAGAGGCTGAGGTGGAGAGCCTGAATATAATATAAAGAGAGACAGAGAGATAGACTAGAGCTGTTGCTCTCTGCTGCCCTGTTTGGTTGGCTACCTCTGCCACCATTTTGTTGCTCTTCTGCCACCATGAATTGGATGCGCTCTGTTCTGTTCCACTCAGCCTTGGGCCAGTCGAATATGGACTGAAACCTCCACAAACTGTGAGCTAAATAAACCTTTCCTTCCTTCATTTTGAGTGTTGGGTATTTGTCCCAGCAACGAGTAAAAAGTAACTAAGACACCTTCAATTACCTGGAGCTTTCTATTAAATGGGGGAGTGAAGGATTTAGTATTTAAACCCAGACACTTCAGAAGTTTCAAATGCAATAGTGTTTAGCAGGAGAGTTATTCTTTTCAGGAAGAAAATATTGTGTAGGATACAGATTTTGTTTAAAAATCAAACTTTGAGCAACACCTGCCCCAAGGAGCAGCTGAGGAGGGGCTTGTCACAGCATTCTTGGTGTTATAGACAGAGCAGGCACATGTGCATCTTCGGGACGGATATGAGTGCCACAGGAACAAGTGCCACCAAACCCCAGAGGCACAAACAGTGAAGGCACTTGGTTTCTGGCTCAGGTCCACTGGGCTCTGCCCCCTTTATCCCTGCCAGGGACATAGACTGAGGCTACTCCTTCCTGCTCCTATGAGGGCCCAGTAGGACAAAGGAGCCTGGCAAATCAGGCTCTTGAGCTTCTGTGACTATCCCCACCTCCAGTCCAGCGCTGTGGCCTCCACAGCTGCTTCTGTGGAGCAGGTGAGCATGTACTGGGCAGAGCCCTGCTCTGGAGAGCACCGTGGTGCAGAAGCCCGAGTCCGTGATCTCCTGTGAGTTAGGGACCCTTGACGGCCTCCCAGGACAGAAACGCTTCTTATGATGGCTGCGCTGCTTTATAGGCCTGAGAGGCCAGGAGCAGCTGGCCAGGGTGCACAGCTGGAGGGGGCAGCGGGAGGACAACCCAGCATAGCCCTTGGCTTAACCCAACACCCCAATCCAGCACTCTCGGAAGAGTAGCAGGCTGAGCGCGCTGGATGCCCTCTGCTCTATTTTTCATTGTCTGCATCATAAACCGTTGGATGTCTGTGTT
Source organism: Myocastor coypus (assembly GCA_004027025.1). Classification (NCBI taxonomy): domain Eukaryota; kingdom Metazoa; phylum Chordata; class Mammalia; order Rodentia; family Myocastoridae; genus Myocastor; species Myocastor coypus. The sequence goes on along the minus strand of PVJA010024634.1, from coordinate 23,207 downwards.
AATTTTCTTTATTGCTGTTAGCTTTGCCTTCCAATTATGCAAATATTCCGACAGAGCAGCTCCTTCTCCCTCGGACCCCAGCCCTGGCTGACATTGGTGCTGTGCATATTGGCGACGACTGTCAAGGCAGCGACTCCCCTTGCTGACCTCCTTTCTCCAAAGTGCATGGGGCTCCAGGACCAAATAGGCACCTGGGGGCCCAGGAGTGGCCGCGGCTGCTGAGCAGGTGAAGAAACACTAATTAAAACAACACACACCGAGGCTGGAGCTCTGCGCTTGATTAGTTTCTTTGGAAAGCACAAAGGTTGGGAGATGCCAAGGAAAGGCTTTATGGACCTGTGTGGTTTGGGCTTCTGCTCTATCTGGACCCACTGAGGTTCTTGGCTTGCATTTCATTTGGTGTTTGGGATTTCAGGGTGTGACCTCTTTTGCTTGGTTTCCATGATAACCCCTCACTCATGCAAGAGAGTACGGAGTGTGCATTATGCTCCAGCTTCTCTCCTAGGCTCAGTGTCTAAAGCAGAGGATCAGAAATGAAGGGCCTGACACACGGAGCTGAGGTTCTGCTCAGGCACGATCAGAAAACAGAAAATGTATCTGGTTTGTACCACAAAGCAGCTGATGCAAAGTAAGAAAATAAAGCAGGATATAATTAGGGTGCAGGGAGTGCACCCCTGGGGGTGTTCTTCAGAGGACACTGCTGTGAAGACCTGAAGGACCTGAGAGGAGGAGGCTGGTTGATATCTGGGGGAGAATGCTCAGCGCACAGGACATGGCAATTGTAAAGGCCCTGTGATGGGAATGCGTTTGAACATCAGCTAGAGAGCCCAGCAAAGTGAAGTAGGGAGAGAAAAATCCAGATAAGGCCAGAGAGGCGAGGATACCCGACTGTGGGGGCGGGGTGGGCTATGAATAAGTGTGATGTTGTGAGATTTACCCAAGTGAGGCAGGAGAGCTGTGGCAGAGGCACGGCGTGATCGGACCTATACCTAATCTGACCCTATACCTAACTAAAAGGACTGCTATGAGCACTTGGCTAAGAATAGATCAGAGGAAAGGGCAAGGGCACAGACTGGTGCAGATCCCAGAAGACCAGTCAGGACAGAGCGTACCAGCAGCTGGGACGACCACGAGAGCAGTGAGGTGGGGAGGTGGGTGGAGCTGGGCGAATTTTCAACATAGCACCCACATTTTCCAGATAGATTGGGCATGTTATGTGCGTCTTACGGTGCTGCCAAAGATGCTGGTCCAAGCAACTCTAATTTTGAGCTGTGAGAGCCCAGCAGGATTTTATTGAGAGACATTAAGATTCCTAAAGAATGAGTTTTGTGTTCAAGGAAGCAAAGATAGACACTGTCTCTTGCATTGTGGTTTCTTTCTTTCTTTCTTTTTTTTTTTTTAAAGAAAAATTTACAGTACATTATTTATGTCTGATGGATTTGTTCTATAAGGACTCCAAATTGTCATCTTCCATTTAACACAACACGAGAAAGAAAATGAAATTTTCTTTAACATCATCAGCATCTTTTTAGATCATTGTTTCGGTGGAGGGGGGCTGCAGTATAAGGGGACTGGCTACAATAATTTGTGGGAAAGCACGCAAATAGGCCAGGAATTGCTTGGCCTAATAGACTTCAACTTGAATTAGATGCAAGACAGATGAGTCGGATCGGGCTGTTGTGCTGCACAAAGAATTGCAGCGTCAGATGGAGCAATAAAAGGGCAGAGCCCGAGCAGAAACACATGTTCTGCGGCTATTAGCGGTGACTACGAGCCTTTCTCTTGTTGATGCTCTCATTATGAAATCCAATATTATCCCAGGAAGGGAAACAAGGCCACTAACTGTCACATGGCAAGGTGTTCGACACTTCATCAAGTCCCCTTGACACAGCTTGAACTGCCCGAGAAGGCACGGGGAAACTGCTTCTCCCCAGTCCTAGGGTGGCAAGGTGCCACAAATGGCACTGGTGGGCTGGCTCTGTGGCCTCATCATTTGGCAAGGGGAAGGTCATCAGCTCCATGTCCCATATCTTCTCCAAAATATCTACCTGTTAAGAAATCCCAATAAAATCATGGTGAATTCCCGGCACTTTGGACAGCCAGGTGGGCTGGCAGTGGGGCGGGTCCCATGTGAGGCATTTTATCTTTCCTGGCATGTTTGGTGAGGCTGGCACAGTTTCTTCTCCCTGACTGTGACTGGAGACACCTGGTGGGGCTCTTTAATTTATAGGTTCCGGATGCCTTTTTAACATAGGTGGTTTTGATTATATTGATGGATCATTTTTGCTTACCTTCTAGGGAAAACTTCAAATACTTGGCCGTGTTCTGTGCTGATGAGGTGGTGGGAAACCGGCATTCTTCAGGCTGCTGGCGGGATGCAGCAGCGCCACCACTGTGAAGGACATTCAGGCGATCGCTGCAACAGGCCGGGCGCATTGAGCCTTTGAGCCGGCAGTCCCACTCCTGGGGATGTATGTTGCAGACATTTGTGTACAAACACTTATGCTCGAGGTTATATATCACAGCATTGTTTGTGGGAACCAAAGATTGGACATAGTCCAAGCATCCCTCTGTAGGAGACTGGTTAAAAATAAAACCCAAACCAAAAGAAAATACTGAAATAAATAGATACAGATAGCGGTTCATGGAGTAATTCCTGTTGCATGTATGCAAGTCCGGAGTGTGATTTAAACCCAAGTGCACGGCAGTATATGGAGGATGTGCTTTTGTGTGCAAACGGGAAGAGTGTAAGGTGATGTGGGTTTATATTGCTTCTATTTGCATAAAGAAGCAATGAAGGCGGCACTGGAAACTAGTGGAGTGGTTACTTAAGGGGCAGGGAGTGGAGTGCTCAGAGGGGCAGGAGCCATTTAATGTTTTATATTATTTTGATTTTTAAGCCATCTGAATATATTGCCTGGCAAAAATTTAGGCAGATAGTTTATAAATGGGTAATTTCATATTTTGGAGTCCAGATTAATGTTAGGGCCATAGCTACAGCAGGGGTCTGTGGGAGGCAGAACCAGGGAAGCTTTGTGCTTTTGTAAACCAGGAAGCACTGGAAAATGTGACCAGATCACCAGCCCCCTCTGATGACCATTGCTGCCCAGCCGACTAATCCACAGAACAGCCAGATGGTCCTAGTGTCGTGCAGGACTGTCTGTCCAGAGAGACACTGGACATCACACTTTATGAGAGGCTCTGGAGTGGTAATCATGGCCACATCTCAAGTTCAGCAGGAGAACTGCTGCTTCAATGCCAGGCCTCCTTTCCCTGCATGAAGAGCAGATCTGTGCTAGCATGGATGGATGGAAGGGTGGAGAGGGAGGTGGAATCTATTGTATTCTTGATCAGAGGTCAGGGGTTTCCCTATCGAAGGATCCAGGGCTGAAATTCTAGAAGGACTGACAGGAAGCAACAGACATATGGAGCACAGTAAGTCTGCCTGCTGTGGGCACTTTCGGTCTGGGGGGGGTGGTGCATGTGGGTGCTGGGCAGGAAGGAGGTCCAGCCCATTGTTCTGAAGACAGAGACAGGATTCAAAGAGCTGCTGAGCAAGAGGCTGCCTCTGTGGGTCTCTCCGCACCTTAGGCTGTAATTATGGGTTGAGGATGCTGTCCTTGGGGTACACCCTCTGTGTGTTTTGGAGTCCTTCACCCTGGTGCCAGGAGACCTTGAGGGTTCAGGGAAAGCACACACCTGATCTAAGCCAGGAGGGCCCTGAATTTTTGCTCACCTAGTTAAGCTGCTTTCTTTTCAGTGCTGGGGACAGAACACAGGGCCCTGCATATGATAGGCAAGTGCTCCATCCCCTGCCTTTTTAATTATTAATAGCAGCTCTTTCTGACCTCCGAAGTGACCCTGTTTGAACAACAAACTGTTTTGCCCACCTGTGAGTAAATCACAGGATCACTCTCCAGCTAATGGAAGAAGAACTGCATTTCAGAAGCGCTTTATCTTTTAGAAGCTTTAAGAAAGGAATCTCTTGTCCCATGGAGAAGAGTCAGTCAAAAGTGGGCCTTATACCATCCCGGTTTCTGTCAGTTGATTATTCTTCTTGGTAAATATGAAAAGCAGTCTCATACATCCTGGTGCGCATCTAGGGTTCGATAGTAAGTTAAGGAAGGTGTCTGATCCTGCTGGAGTTGGTGCGTAGATGAGACCTTCAGGGTATCTTGCTAGCGGTGTCACACTCGGGGACCTACTAAAGAACACAGTCCCAGTGCCCTAGTGCCATGTGGCACCTACAGAGATTCTCAAAGGGAAAAGGGGCTTATTTTCCAGTGTCTATCACAAAAGACCGGTGATTGATTCTATATGGATTACTTTCCCTTAGACCCAAGACTGGTCCAAGTTGGAAAAGAGTAGGACACTGAAGAGACATGTGAGTCAGGAGGATTGGGGAGAGGGCCAGGAAGTCCAGGCTCCTTCCCCAAGTGTATGGAATGAATATAGGTTTTTCTTTTGGCTCTAGGACAGAACCAATGCCAGATGTGTCCTGTTATCTGGTAATGTCTGTATGCTTTCTCTCCACGACAAAAACAAATCTCAATTTTAGTAAATCTGAAGGTTCCTTCCATCTCTTGATTTCACGACCTTTTCACAAATGCACACACCTGCAAATTTTCTGGGGGCTGAGTTGTATCAATCTTAGAAAAATGATGAAATCTTCAAGGTTTAGTATGTATGCTAATATGTGCCTCAGCAGGGGAGGGAAATAAAAATATATTTATTTTTAAAAAATTGGTGATCAGGAAATTACTTTTGGGATGAGCTTTCTAGTTACTGATTTTAAAGGAGAATTTGTTAGCATGCTGAAGTGAAAATGATATATTATGATTTGACATTTTTCATGCAAATGGAAAAGTAGCAGAAGTATCTGTCATCTTAGTACTAAAAGGAGCCTATCTGGAAATAAGAGAGGTAACACGCTGTCACATCAGGAGGTGGCTGGGTGTGGCTGGTTGAAAAATAGGCACAATGCCTGGGAAATGTGTTTTGGCTCAGAGAAGTGCAAATGTTTGCCTGGGAGCTCACAATCTGCAAAAGAAGGACATAGAGTCTAACCCTGGAGACTCTGCAGGGGCCCCCTCACCCTGTGCTGCAGAGGGCCTGGCCCCAAGGGAGCTTGGTTGAGGGCTGTCTACTGGAATAGCTCCATGTAAATGCAAGATATTTTGAAGGCTGGGAGGAGAGGAGAAATAACAGCTACAAAGACCTTCCTCCTTGTAGGCAGGGCTCAGCTGTCTGATGGAAAGCCATATGCTAATTAATTAACAGTGCCCACAGGAGGACAAGAGGACTGTGTGTCATTGACCACAAGTGCCTGCAAGGCATAGAAGCTCATTTCATTTTGTACATCTTTGGTTCAATGGCTCCCTTAATTCAGGGTGGCCTTGGTCCCAGCTACAAGTTTTCTAGTGTTGCTGTTCAGGGGTAGAAGCCAGTGACCAAATACCACTTTAGAAGAAGAGGTTGAGTCCTGGAATTTTATTTTCACTTCAGTTGCAACCTGCCACTGATCACTGGCCAACTTTTTCACTCCACTTAGTTTCTGAGGTGCTTTGCAAAGAGACATGAAAATGCATGAGGGAATTCCCAGGAGCAAGGGGCCCACCGAGCTTCTCAGCCAGTGCTCAGGTTGCCAATGATATTAAAACCCAAAGAAGTACTACAGGGAAGGTGCTGGCTCAGGTGGCAGAATGGCTCAGAGCCATACAGGGCAGTAGGTTGGCCTTTACTGGTCCCATTCCCTTCTCTCTGCTCTTCCGTCTTGGACACATGACTTCCTTAGACTCATGGGACAGAGACTGTGGACATGAGGGCAACATCTGGCTCTTGCCCTTGTGGCATGGACATGAGAAGGGCTGGTTCTGAGCATCCCTGAGTCCAAGCTGGAGGCCTATGGAGCTGAGCCTGACCTGAATTCTGAGTCAGAGGCATATGCTTGAATTAAGGCCTTACTCAAAAAAAAAAAAAAAAAAAAAGTATATATATATATATATATATATAATTTTTTTGGAAGGGGGCAGTATTGAAGATTCAACCCAGGATGCTTTGCCACCAAACCACACCCTCTTCCCTTTTTCTTTTTCTTTTGAGACAAAGTCTTGATAAATTACCAAGGTTGTTTTCGAACTTGAGAGCCTCCTGCCCCAGCCTCCCAAGGAGCTCAGATTACAGGCATTTGCTGCCATGACACATTTATTTTTTAAAAACCCATGGGAATTCTGGGAACGTTTGTTACAGAGTATTGTTGCCTATGTGTCCTTCTCAGGACCCATCACAGAGGCTGGGCAGAGTGAAATAGGAGTCTGAACTAAGACAAGACTTACACTGGAGTGGAGTATTAAAACTGTGCTTTTGAGTGTGGGCTGGGGCTTGAGCTCCAGGACTATAAAAGAGGGGCATAATTTCACTCAAAATTATATAAATGCATGCTGAAGTAATATCAGCGATATGCCATTTTAGTAGTTTATTTTCTAATAGAAGAACAATTGGGCAATTTTAATGCTCCTTGACTATAATTTTGTAGGCTTTGCCCTTCACCTACTGACTCACTTACTATGGGAACAAAAGCAATCAGAAGTCCTTTGATTCTTGAGGTTGTGGTCAGTGATCAATTGTCCAGGCTCCAGTGCAGAAAACATTTTGTCTTCCCTTCCCTTCCCTATTTGGTAAAAAGATTGGAATAAAACATACATCACACTATGCATGACAGCAGTTATTTAGCTCAAATAATTCCCAAATGGTACCAGGCACCTTAGTTTCACAGGTCGTCCTTGCTGTCATTCCACTTGAAATACAGACCTTGAAAAGTGTATACTTGGCCATTTTCAAGTTTAAATCTCCATTGACAGAACCATTAAAGTGTCTGTCCCCACTGGCAGAGCTTTTAAATGCTCCCTTCTCATGCACGAGATGCAAGTTTGGGGCCTTCATTCCTGTTTGCTGAAGTCAGCGGCTGTCAGGTTAGTAGCGATTCTGCGTTTTTGTGAGGAGGATCTGCAAATCTGTCCTCGCCTAGGGGTGAGGTTGCAGGAAGTTGTAGGTGTTCAATGCACTCGCAGACGGCAGGTTGGGCTGCAGGGTGGTGGGCTTCCTGGGCAGAACAGGTAAGGTTATATCACAACCACAAACAACACCGGAATCACCTTGGCTTTGCCAGACAAAGGGCACTCTGTGTGTGTCACCACAGGATGTTAGTGGGCCTTGTTCTTTCCCTCCCTCCAAGGTCTAGGCAGGCAGAGGCCTTGCCATGCCTGAATGTCACCACTTCCCTGTGTGCTTCCATCTTACACTTTCTAACTATTCTTCCATGTCATATCCTCTCACACCTTCTTGGCCAAGCAAGACCATACATCTGTACACAACTGGAAAGGGCAGGATGTCCCTGCTCAGGGCGTGAGGAGGGGAGCTAGAGCGTTGGAAATGGCACTGATATCTACCCTGGTGAGGATTTGTTAGAAAAAGGAGGGAATTGCTGTGAACGTTCTCTCTCGCATTTGCATCTCAGCGAATGATTAGGTTTCTAATTAGATGGGTTAAAGAGAATTATCACTTGAAGCAAGACACTTTTGGACCCAGTCTATGATCTTATTTTCATCTGCAGAAGGCCTCTGCATCCATCTTCTGGGTTCTGAGCCAGATGAGTCATTTTCCTTGCCTGTTACTCTGTTTCCATGGTGCCTCAAATGGGCCACAACCAAACAGCGGTCCGAGCCAGGATCTGAGCTGAGGAGATCCAGACTTTTCTGCACGCTTGACAGAGCCACCCCCAGTGAGTGGGCATCTGTGGGCCAAAGCTACTTGGAATCGGGTGAGTAGCTTGCCCTCGCTGGAGAAAAGAGGAGGACAGTTGAATCCCCAAAGCACCCATGGGCAGGTTGTTGTCATTGTGAGGTGGGGGGTGGGGATGGTTGTAACCCCTATGGGAAGGAGCCCGGCCCACCCCGGGCTGAGCCAAGAGCAGAGGGCCAAAGAGCTGAAGGATCTCGTCAGGTGTCTGCGGGTGATCAGGAGCCGCTCAGCTCTAGACAAGTTCTCTCTCCATAATGGAGGGGGGGTACTGAAAAGAGAAACCCAACTTCAATGCTACCATCCTCCTCAGCACCCTATAAAGTTGCCACTTAGGGGAGGAAAAAAAAAAAGAAAGACAAGACACAATTTCATTAAAAAGTGAGGGATCCTTTGCCTGCAATGTCTCACTTTTCTATGATTTTGAGGCCAGCAAAGTAACTCATAACTGTGGTGTGAATAAGAGCTGTTTTCAGGAGAGAGATGTTTCCCAAAATAGGGAAATAGAAGAACATGTTGTCTATCAATTACTTAGAAGTTAGTCTAACAACTCTCCAAAATCAGGCAGAAATAGGGTGGTGGGCAGCTTCTCAAAGGGTGCTCAGTAATCCCCACCTCCTGGTGTCCCGTTCTTGTGTGATTGTCCCCTCATGGGGGCAGGCAGGGCAGGAGACTGTCTTCTAACAGAATGCAAAGGTTGGGAGGCTGAGGCAAGTTGAAAGCCAAGATGGACTAAGTTGCCACCTACCAGCTGGGACACCAAGAAGACAGAGGAGGATCCAGAGACCAGAAGACTCCAGACACAGGGCCAGAGGAATCCAAAGAGCCTCTGAGTCTAGCTGGGCCTGAAACAAACAAGTTACCTCAAGTCATAAGTTCCCTTAATTTGAAGCCATTTAACTCAGGTCTTCTGTTGCATACAATTTTAGAGTCTTGATAAAACCTATCTATCATGAATTGCTTAATAATGCCTAATACAAGTTCTGAGAAAGTGTCCTTTGGTGATTCTGTCGTTGTGTCACCATCATGGAGTGCACTTATCCAAACTAAAATGGTCATGGCATCACTATTTGATATAATCCTACAGAGCTATTATATATGTGATCCATTTCCAGCCCAAACATCGTGGGGCCATGGCATGACTGCCTATGGTTTTACTTTAGAAGATTCGTTCTTTCAGTGTCTCATCCCGAAAGGAGTGGTGGAAACAGGACTGCCGGCACACAGCAGCCCTGGAGGAAGGCAGGGGCCCAAGGAAGGTTTCTGAAAGCACACTGGGAGTTCTGGTCACTAACCAGTCTCCAAGGTCGGTTTTGGTTTTCTAAGAAGAGTCATCCTGTTATCAGGTCTCTTCCCTTTTTGTCTCCTGTAAGTGAACTCCTGTACCTTTAAGATGGAGCACCCACATACCTCAGGTGGTTTCAATTAGACCTAGGGCTTAGGAAACTGATGGAAACAGGGAAGCCAGAACCACTGGAATGCAATACAATGATGCATGCAGTGAAGAATTTTCCAGGAGGAGCTGTACTTGCTGATGCTGAGGCTGGAGCTAGGCCTCTGCTTCCACTCAGTTTAATGATGCTGGATCCCTGATCCGCGAAGGCCTTGGACAAATGAAGAGAGGATTGCGTGTGTGGGAAGAAGACTGTCCACCCATGGGAGACTTTTACTTGCCTAAGTTGGTGTTTTGGTGTTGCTGCTTTTGGTGCTGTTGAATTAGAAGATTGAAGATTCTCGCCAACCTCGGGTCTCCAGATCCACAGGGTGAAGAGATGCATCCAGGCAGGTAACACTCGAGTCTCTTACAAGCGAGCTAGATTTCAGGCCACATCCTTTGGTCTCCTCGATCAGTTTCTCTGGTCCTCTTATGCTAATGACATTCTTCTCTGGTTTCCATTAGCTGCACTTGGTATTTCTCTTGTTAAGACTTCGCTGTTTACATTCATTTCAAGTAATGTTTGATGGACACCAGCCTGGCTTATTGACCAGTGTTTCTGACCCTGGGTCACAGTAGAAAATGGGATTTCTGGAAAATGCCATGGGGTCACGAGCTTCAGGACTGGCTTAGCGAGCACAGACGCACTGCTCAAAGGATATTGACAGGCAGAGGGAAACGTGGAAGTGAGTGTTTGTGCCCCCTGGAGGCCAGACACCCAGCAGAGAATACCGGTCTCAGTCTGCTACTCTTCTCTCGTTCTGGGGACAAATACCGGACACCCAAAATGAAGGAAGGAAAGGTTTATTTAGCTCACAGTTACTGGAGGTTTCAGTCCATCATCAGCTGGCTCCAAGGCAGAGGGGCACAGGGCAGAGAGCAGCAGTTCATGGCGGTGGAACAGCAACAATGGCAACAGAAAGAGTCTGTCTCTCTGTCTCTCTTATATTGCATTCCAACTCTCTGCCTCAGGCCACACCCTTAGTCCCAGCAGTACTCAGACCCATAATCCCAGCCTTGGATCACCCATCATCCCAGTGGATTATGAGTTAATCTCAAACTCTAGAAGTCTCCGCTCCATGACTGCATGAAGCTTGCGGGGTGTGGTGTGGTGTGGCGGGCGGGAACAACTAGACACAAACCATAACAATACCAGAGTGGCGGCTCATAAGGACTGGGTACTGGAGGCAGGGGTAAAAGGCAGGTCCAGCAGAGAGTGGGGTGCTCTGTGTGAGAAAGCCTGCTTCCCAGAGGCAGTTGCATAGAGCCATACTTCTCTACTCAGATGTAACACTTGAAGGTGCAGATGACTGTGTTGCTCAGGCTGGGCCAATTTAAGGTGCAGTAATAAAGATTCCTAGATCGCAGCTGCTCACAGTGAGAACAGTTAATTACCACAGGCCCTGCATAGCCACCTCCAGGAGGCCAGGCTTTCTGAACGTCGCAGCACTAGGGGACCAGGTTCATCTTAACACTCATTTCTAGAAAATCCCCGAGGCAGGCAGATACTGACGTGGTTTAGTGAACACCGGCTGACACATCACAGGCAAAACCAGCCACATGGCTGCATCGGCCTCCAAGCAGGCAAGGCCGGGCAGCCCTGCCAAAATGCAGTGGCTTACACATTTAGCACGCAGCACAGATGACTATGTGGCCCTTATGTGTGCCTGTAAAGCTCTGCTCCTGGCTATCTGATACTGGGGGGGGGGGTAAACTGAGGGTATGGTTGGAATTCTTAGCTGGTGAATGCGGCTGTCCCATCACGAAGGATTTTAAAGCCCAGGAAGGACTGAGACTCTCATCCATGTTCTGCTGGCCAAATAGCTCAGTGGGCTAAAGTGCCTGCTTAGGCAGAGCACAGTGGCTGGAGTTAGATTACCCGCAGGCCGTGCTGGCCCTGCCCCGAGGGCACACTGAGATAGTGATTGAGCCTGGGCATGGTGGTACACACCTATGATCCCAGCCCTTGGGAGGCTGAAAACAGGAGAATCACTAGTAATCCAGTCTGTAGTGAGACCCTGTCCAGTTGTTCTCAACCTTTCTAATGCTGTGACCCAACAATACAGTTCCTCATGTTGCAGTGACCCCAAACCAAAAAATAATTTTGGTGGCTACTTCAAAACTATAATTTTGCTACAATTATGATTCGGAATGGCTTTAGGCGACCCGCGTGTTTTGGTCGTTCAACCCCTGCCAGGGTCATGACCCACAGGTTGAGAACCGCTGATCTAGGACAAGAATCTATGCAAGCTCCCAAACAGAGGTAAACAGGACTCAGCCACCTGAAAGCACATCCTTCCTCGCAAATCAAAACTGGAGAACTATGACCCTCATACCTTGCCTGGCTGATCCTTCTCTCCACTTACGGACAGATGTGTCTTAACTTCCTATCCTACAAACACCTCACTAAAGATATACAGTTATAGGGGGCCTGGCGGGATGGCTCAGTGGTCTAAAGCGCCTGCGTGGGAGAGCTTGGGCAGCTTCAGGGACTGCAGTTCGATCCCCAGCACCACATGCTGCGCCAGCCTTGCCCTCAGGGCAGGCTGAGCTGGCCATAAAAATGAATGAATAAACAAAGGTTGTGAAACAAGAAATTAATTAATTAATTAAAAATAAAAAAAAGATATACAGTTATACCTTACTCTAAAAAAGGTACCATGGGGCCCAGCGGGATGGCTCAGTGATCTAAAGCACCTGCTTGGGAAAGCTTGGGCGGCTTCAGGGACCGAGGTTCAATCCCTGGCACCACATGCTGTGCCAGCCCTGCCCTTGGGGCAGGCTGAGCCAGCCATAAAAATGAGTGAATAAACAAAGGTTCTGAAGCAAGAAAAAAAAAATAAAATAAAAAAATTAATAAAAGGGTCGGCGGTATAGCTCAGCGGATTTAGCGCTTGCTTAGAGGAAGCGCAGGGGCCAGGATTTGGTTCCTGGCCCCTCATGCCCACCCGCCCACTCTAGAGCGCGCTGAGCTGGCGATACTGGGTGTGGTGGTGAGCGTCTATAATCCCAGCCCTTGGGAGGTACAAACAGGAGGATCACTATGACTCAGTAGTGAGACCCTAAAAAAAAAAAAAAAAAAAGACGGAAACGGACGTGAAAAAAAAAATTAAATTAAAAAAATAAAAAATAAAAAGGCACCATGCAGTTATTTAAGATCAACCAGTTCACTCAGTGAACCTTCCCAAATACTTGAGTTTCCCATGGCGCCTGGAGTTGAGGTGCAGCTGTGGAAGGGAGCAGCACAGATGACTACGTGGCCCTTATGTGTGCCTGTAAAGTTGGCCCCTGGGCCCTGGGGCAGCGGGGGACTCGGCTCGTTCAGCCGGTGCCCTGGCCTTATGCTCTCAGAACGTGTGTGACAGTTTTAGGTTTACTATGAGCCCAGCTCTCTTAAGGCTTAAAATTTTATTATTTTGGATTATCATTGGATTGTCAGCCGTCCCCAGTTGATAAAAACAATATAAAGAGTGACGGGTGGTGCTTTTTCAATATGAAAAGAACATTTATATTGGAAATGCATCTCCCCAAGAGCTAAGTGAAGATCACTGTGAACCCTGACCTGAGGGGCCCCTGAGCGCTCTAAGTCACCCCTGGGCTTGATGCTGAGGACGCTCATGGAGAAAAACAGTGAGCCCTGAGCGGGCTTTGGCCAGGTGGAAACTGTGCCTCTCTTTGGCAGAATAGAAGGAGAATTGGGGGGAAAAAAGGAAGGAGAGAAGAGAATAGCTGTGCTGATCATACTGCCAGCCCACCCTGGCAGTGGACCTCCATTTAGGAGATGCAGTAGTGGACATTTATGGGCCCTCTGTGCTCTGAAAGCTCTGGGCAGGTGTGCCAGCTCAAGGGATCATTTCCTCCACCTGACCATCTTTGTTCCAGGCAGTAAATCTGTGCCCCCTAGCCTCTCCCTCTCTCTCCTCCTTCTGCTCCCTCCCCTCCCCCTTCATCTTCCTCTCCTTTTTCCTTTTCCTCCTCAGATGATAAGTGTCCACCTGGTGTGAAGGTGGCCCTTTCAGAGATCCTTTTCTTGTCTGTCTCCTCTTGGCCCTGACCCTGAATACATAGGACAGGAATTGCCGCCCACCTGCCCTGAGCTGGTGCAGGGGAAGCCTCATGTCAGGTCTCTGGAGACCCTTCTGGGTCCCAGCCTTGTGTGAGCTCTTCTCCACAGGACCCCACCTCTGATCTACCCTCTTCCTCCCTGCCTTTCTCTGCTCATCTCCTGGTCCTGGTCTAACCTCCCTCTCTATCTCCTTTCTTCCTAAACATTTCCACAGAATCAAGTCTTGCAAGCTATTTGCATAAAACCATCACAAAGGGGGCAAGAGTGACATTTCTTTATGGACCCGGGTCAATACCTTTGACGAATGAGGCCGTTGGCGAGGAAAACAAATTGTTAGTGTTATATTGAAATTTCGCTGTGGGTATTAAATATTTGCATGAGGTAACCAAACACTCTAGGGTTTAGGAGATGAATTCCATTCCAAAGCCACTAAAATGAAAAGCCAACTGCAAATTAGGTTTGAAATGGACCTGCCTGTCCTCAGAGATTTTGCGGTGACTAATGGATTAGTCCCCAAGTGGAATGCAAACCTACTTTGATTTCATAGAAACAACGAAGACTAATAAAGGCAGAGTCTCTCTGCAGCCCCAAATTGCACGGGCCCCATCACCCTCTATTTAATAGCCCGTGCATCTCTGCTGAGCTTCTTAATTAAGTTGCAATAAGAGGGGGCTCTTATAAAATCCCCCAACACCTGAGTTTTTGGCTTAATATCCCTCACTCGTGACGGTGCCAAGAAGCAGCTTGCCGTGGGTAACTCAGCAGCCCCTCTCCAAAGGTACGTTGTGCCCCACCAAAAACACAGGCAAAGTGAAATTAAAAAGAAAATCATCATCTAGCTGTTTCGTTCTTATTTATCTGAGATGCACACTCCGAGGAGACACCGAGCGGTCTCCCTCAGCAGCTTCGTGTCAGGGGTCCTGTACCTGTCACCATGGTCACCATGATACACATCTGCCTGAGGCTGGGTCGTAGCAGGAATCATTCTACAGCCAGCGGTGATCTCACCCAGGTGTGCCCGTGTCCTAATGCCTGCACTTTTTATACTTCTTTCTCATGGGACACCCACCCTTGGAGGCCCAGCGGGTCCTGTGGGCAGTGCATCCCGAGTGGGCTCAGCCATGTGGAAAGTTCTGGAGGTGTCAACCTCTCACTGGTGACCACAGTTCACTCATTCACTCACTCACTCACCAGATAGTTATGGCAGGCTATTATGGAACAGGTCTGTTCCGGATTCTGGGGCTACAGAAGCTGTTGCCATATCCTGGATCAGACTGCCTGGCATTGTCAAATCTTGGTTCCTTTGCCTACTAGGGCACAGTTAATTAATTGCAATATCTAACTCAAAGAGCCACTGCTAAGTTTAAAAGGTAATAGGTAAATGGATGCAAGAACTTAGCCATAGGTGCTTGTGTGAACAGTATTGTCTCTCTAGTGTGAGAAGCTGAAAGACTAAATCAGATCCAAAATATACAACAGATACAGTACAATGGGAATGAAGTGTTCAAGAGGGAAGGGAAACTGGGATGGGAAAAAGGAGGAAAGAAGGAAGGAAAAAGCAAATATATACATACATATACATATATATAATATATATATGAGATAATTAAGAGTTATACTATTTCTTTCTCTTAGTTCATTAAAAAGAAATGTTCGTGCTAATATCTTTTGGACAGTGAAATGCCTGTATCTTGTACTCTGAGTAAAAATAACAATATGTAATATGTTAACTATTGTTCCCCTCCTATTATCTTGTTTTACAATTTGGTTTTATTGTTTCTCTTTAAGAAAATGCCAGAAGGGTTCAAGGAATAGAGCAATAGATATCAACATAACTCCTTCAGAAAGATTTACAACCAAAATTAAGTATAAAATGAGGTTTTAATTATTAATCATTAACCATTGAGAACACATAGATATCTGAAATGCCATGATTTATTAGGGTCACAGGGTAAGCATTAACTCTATTGCCATTGTAAGACCTTAGGTTTCTCTTTATTAAATGTCATTTTAATCATACAAGTGATACATGAATACATTTTCCTTATTAAAAAATAATGAAAACATTAATATGAGGCTAGAATCTGCTTGGACATCTGGTATCATTCTGCATGAATGTAAAAGGAGAAGCTCAGCTCTGGATAACTTAATGCAAAATAGCTGATTGATTATTCAGACTCATGTCCATTTCAGGGCAAGGGAATGTCTGCTCCAGGGTGTGCTCATGCCCAGGACTTCAGGGGCAGATCCTCCACCACGTAGAATGTGTCACAAAGGTAAGAAAGCAGCACACATTCTGGGCTGGAATGGTGTCCCGCCAGAGCCATGACAATCACACCATGCCATATAGCTCATGTAATCCCCTTCAACCTCACGGCGCAAAGCAGGCCAGGCCTGCTGCTCTGCTCCTGACTCCCTGCCAGTTACCATCAGGGCCATCTTGAGAAATCACTGTCTACCCACCTGGGGGTGGTGGTGCCAGGGAGCTTTTCATGGGAGAGGTCCCAAGGTTAAGGAACACAAGTATGCAAGACAGCAGCCACAACTGTAGGTAGCATGGAGCAGAGAAGAGAGCCAAAGCGAAAGCCACCTGAGTCTTTATTGTATCATTCTTTTTTAAATGGTTTTTAATTACTTTTAATAAGAAATAACAATATGATAGTTTCAAAACATGTTAGTAGTACATTCACAATAATTGACACATTGCATATTGTTGTCGTCATAGTAGTTATACAGAGCACAGGGTGTAGACATGATAAATTTTCTAAACAATGTTGGTAAGGGAAGAAAAAAATTTCTTCTCTTTGAACTGAGAGGAAGTAGTGGCATACATAGTCCAATGTTCCATAATTGCAGTGGGTTACCAGTGCAACGGACAATGTTGGAAGCTGTTGATTTAAGCTTCTTACAGCTCATCATACTAATCTCACTCTGCATTTTATGCCTCGTAATTAAGTATTTCCACTGGGTGATCAAGGGCAAGTTCAAGCAAGACCTATATAACAAAACATTCATCTTTTGTATGTTCTAAGGTCAAATCTCCTCAGGATTAACTTTGAAACCGTGTACAGTGCTTTGTAGAACTGTTGTCAGTGTCAGCCATCAGGACGCGTTGTATCGTTCTTATACAGGTTGTTCACATTCTTACATAAACAGTGCATGTGTTTACCTGTGCTAAGCCATGATTACTTAACTGTATTCCACTGTATGCCTGCATTGGACAAACAGGGTCACATCCTCAGGTGTCCTTAGATGCCCTGAGCTTTGAAGCAGTCTGAGTGGTTCCCCACAATCACCAATTTTATCTTTTCTTCAGTTTCCTCATTTGTAAAATGAGAAAAGAAATAGAATGCTTGTTTCAGAGGATTGCTAAGACAAGTACATGATCTTTAAGAATATAAAGGACTTACAAGAGAGAGGGGTAGTCATTTACCAGTTGTACTTCTTCACCTGAGAAGTGTCTATTCATTTTAGATGCCTATTTTTGGATTGGGCCTTTAAATTTGGGGTGTCTGATTTTTTCTTCAGGTCTTCATATGTTCTAGATATTAGACTTTTGAGGAACAGTTGGCAAATTTTTTTCTCACTCTGTGTTGTCTCCTCACTCTTTTGCTGTGCAAAATCTTTTAAATAAGATTACGGTTATTGATTTTTTGTGATATTTCCCATGGGATTGGGGTTTTTCATAAAGTCTTTGCCCACACCAATGTCTTCACGAATTCTATTTTACCTTTCAGAGGATTTAGTGTTTCTGTTTTAATATTTTTTTTATCTTTGATCCACTTCAATATTAGTGCAGTGCATAGTGGGATACATGGGTCTAGTTTTAGTCTTTGGCATGTGGAAAGCCAATTTTCCCAGCACCATTTATTAAAGAATCAATTTTCCTTCCAGTGAAAGTGTTGTGGCTCCTTTGTCAAAGTAAAATGGCTGAGTCTGTTTGGAATTATTTCTGCATCTTTTAATCTGTTCCACTGATCCTCAGGTCTGTTTTTTGTTTGATTGTTTGTTTTCAATATCATGCTGCTTTTTTTTTTAACCACAGTAGCTCTGTGGCATAATTTCAAGGCAGGGATTGTGATGCCTCGTGCCTTGCCTTTGTTGCCCAGAATTATTTTTGCTATTCTATGTCCCTTCTGGCTCCAAATGAATTTTAGTATTGTTTTCTCCAATGCTTTGAGGTATGCTACTGGGATTTTAATTGGGATTACATTAAATCTGTACAATAACTTTGGAAGTATGACCATTTTCTCTGTCTTGGTTCTTCCTACCCAAGAGCAAGGGATATCTTCCTATTTCCTGATGTCCTCTTTAATCTCTTTTTTCAGGATACTGTAATTCTCAATGTAAAGCTCTTTTACTACCTTAGTTGGATTAGTTCCTAAGTATTTAATTTTTTTAAATGCTAGTGTGAAAGGTTTGTCTCCTAATTTTTGTCTGTGTGAATTTGTCATTTGTATACAGGAATGCCATTGATCTTTGGATGTCGACTTTCTATGCAGCTACTCTGCTCAATATGGTTATTAAATCTAGGAAGAAAATGTTCAGATTGGAAGAGGAACTAGGTAGTGAGGAAGAGGAGAGGAAAAAGGGGGAAAGAAGGAAAAATAGAAACAAAGTTTTTGTAAATAAGGAGGGGTACAGTAGGGCTCAAAGGGAGGAGAGGAAAATAGGAAAAAATAAAAATCAAGATATTTCACATACAGGTACAAATTCCATACCATGAAGGTGATCATTATATATATCTAAAAAGTATCATTAGAATGAACTAATAAAAACCTTTAGATAAAAATTCTGTGTAACATGATAAAATATACATGCAGACCACCTATTTCCTTAGTTTCCAT
Organism: Myocastor coypus; assembly: GCA_004027025.1. Classification (NCBI taxonomy): domain Eukaryota; kingdom Metazoa; phylum Chordata; class Mammalia; order Rodentia; family Myocastoridae; genus Myocastor; species Myocastor coypus. The sequence continues at coordinate 5,062 of PVJA010024634.1, read as the reverse complement.
GAAAACTAAGACACAATTGTTCTACTATTTCTTTCTTTCTTTCTTTCTTTCTTTCTTTCTTTCTTTCTTTCTTTCTTTCTTTCTTTCCTTCTTTCTTTCTAAATGTATTTAATACAGGGTCTACCTACATAGCTCGAACTCTTAGTGATTCTCCTGTCCTCAGCCTCCCAAGCACTGGGATTACAGGTGTGCGCCATCAAGCCCAGTCTCAGTTGCCAGCTCAATGTCCCCTGGGAGTGGGGCCAGCACTGCATGCTGGAGATTGAACCCCAGTCCCTAAGTCTGCCTAAGCAGGAGCTTTAATCTGCTGAGCTACCTGGCCAGACCAACTTTGCTGCTTTTGATTGGAGACTACGGCAACATTTGCAGAGCAAATGTGAGTTCCTGTTTATCATTCATTTCCTCCAGAGAGAGAGAGAGAGAGAGAGGCAGAGGCAGAGGCAGAGAGAGAGAGAGAGAGAGAGAGAGAGAGAGAGAGAGAGAGAGAGAGAGAGAGAGAGAGAGAGAGAGAGAGAGAGGCTACTGTGTGGTAGATCCTGCTCAAGTGTCCAGGGAGCCTTGGCATGTGACACTGTGAATCAGGGTCCACATGCTGGAACAATGAAAGCTGCAAAGCCCACGTCCAGATTTGGGGGAGGAAAGAAGAGTGAAGCGGAATCAGAAGAGGCATGAGGGTCATCTTGGCAATTCAGATTTGAAGATAGAGGGAGGAAAGAATGTGACGGAGGCCGTGTTCTGGAAAGAGGAACATGGGAAGAGCCTGTGGTCACAGGAGAGAATGGAGGCCCAGGGAACACAGGGCTTTTGGTTGGCTCTGAAAGACAACCCAGCTGGAGGGTGTACTAGAGACAGACGTCTCTGTGCCTGCCCTGGCTCTCCCTACTTCCTGGGGCCAGGACTCCAGAGCTTCCAACTGCTACCTTGCTGGCCTCACTCTGGTGCCAGGGTGATCATGTGATTCTGGCTTGGCCAATCAGGTACTACATGCCTTTGGTCATATGACTGGCTCAGCGTTGGCACATGACATAGTCAGAACCAGTCACAGCCAACCTTGGGCCTATGTACCAGAGTTGGGGAGAGCCACTCTGAAGAGGGACTTGGACTAGATGATGCAAGATGGAGGCTTCTGGAATTGGATGTGTCAAAGCCAGCTTTATCACTGGCTTTCCCATGGCATGAGCCAATGCATTCTTTTCTTTATCTTAAGTCAGTTGGAGTTGGGATTCTTGTCACTTGCAAACAACTAACTCCTGATGGATAGAATATGCTCCCTTTGAAGGCTGGTGTACCTTGTCCCAGAGAGGGTAGGGCACTGACTACCATGCCAGGATGGGATAGGCTTTCTTAGTCCACTGAAAACAAGGTCTATTGGCTTCTTAAAACCTGCCATTTGCTCTGATTCTTCTCCAAGTCCAAGTCTTGGAAGAGCGTGTGTCTAGAAGAGCCTCCCTGGCCTCTTAACTATCAATTTTCTCTTGCTAATTTGTCATGTATTATTAATATCACCTACAACACCATTGCTCATCCAGCCTCCCTAGAAATACTCATGGTGGCCAGTCATTGCTTGGCCCATTTGATTTTTTTTAACAAAATAAGAAGTCCTAATTGAACCCTTAAAGTGTGTTTACTCTGAATGCATTACAGTTGCTCTTATCAAATCACAACTGTATTACCCCCTTAAATTACCTTGAAAACAAATCAATAGTTTATTTAACCAGAGTCAAGAAAACAAAAAGAAAAGGGAAAAAGGAATACCCTGAGGACTGCATGTAATAAGTTTTACTTGGAAGAAAACACTGTGGGAAAACAAGGGGAAGGAATTTCTGCTCAAAGCAGGGTGTGCAGGTTGCTTGAAGGAATACACAGGCTCCTAATTTAATATTGTTCTTTTCTGTGTTCCTTCTTACAAATAGCTTACCAGGCCTTTATAGGGTATGGGCTGTTTTCTGAGTATACAATAGGAATGAACAATTTTATGACATTTTTGATAGTAGCAGCAGTTGCATTTAATGTGGGTATTTGTATTATTTCTTTAACTGAATATTTGATATTGTTAGAAAACTGTGCAGCTCATCAGTGCCTCCAATTTGGACTCCGGGGGCAAAATTTGTTCTAGTTCATATACTACCATTTAAGCTCCCTGTGTGTTTTAAATTTACCATTTTTCAGAGTTTTCTGCCTCAGGTCATAGTTCTTCGATGCTGAAAGGAAATGACAGTTCCCTGTGGAGTGACGAATGGGCCCAATATTCCCTAAGACCTGAGACTCCCCATCAACTAATCTTCTGCTGGCACTTGGGAAATATCTGATTGTAAGCAGGAGACGAGTTCTTCGACAAGGATGGATCAGCATTGCCCAGGGAGGGATGGTTGCTGGGAGTCCAAGAGGCCCAAGCTATCGCACTGGTCTCCAGATCCATCTGGTCCTGGTCTCCACACACTGATCTTGAGTTAGAAGAGAATCACAGATGCTGGTGCTCAGCTCCTGCTTTGCTGAATTCCACCCAGCCCTTCACAAGTCTTCCCTGATCTGTGGCCTTGACCTGGACTCTGAGCTTATAGCCATGAATGGAATAGACACAGCCTCTGCCCAGTTGGGGTGGGATGATGTGTGGGAGTCGGGGGAGGGAGGACCAGAAAACACATTAACAAAATAATTTTAGGTAGTGACAAGTGCCTCAAAAGAAATAGTACTAAAAGCTATATCACAGAGTGTGTGGAGAGGGTGACTGTTAGTCCCTGCTGTCACGTGACTCACACCTCCTGGTGTCCTCTATTCCTCAGACCCAGTCTGGCAACTTTGCTTCACTGACACCTGACACAGATCTCTCTAAGCAGGCTCTTTTTAGAGGCTTAGGTGAATCATTTCCTCCTGTTTGTAAGCCTAGGAGCCCACAAGACACTAGAATGGAGAGTGCTTGAGAAATAATCAGCATTTCTTTTTTTTTTTTTTTTCAGGACCAGGATTCAAACTCATGACCTTGCACTTGCCAGGCAGGCACTTGTGCCTCAGAGCTATCTCCCCAGCCCCCAGCATTTCTTTTTAATAAGACCATTCCCAGGGTTCCTGGAAATGCAATCAAAGCCAGAACGTTGGGTGAGATAGGATAAGGCCTGTTCATTGCCTCTGCTGTGATTGGGGCTGCCTTACATAGCTAAACGTACTTCCTGGGTTTGAAGGAACTTCTCAGGTTAGAAGCCATCCTATTTCCAATGGGGAAGCCAGAAACTTGCTCCCTTGACCTCCATGAAGATGGTGTAGTCATGAGATTTGAATTTGACCAATGGACATCTAAGTAGAACCTCATCACAAAGCGCTCCTGCGGTGAAGAGGGCTGTGTGAGATGTCTGTCTGGATCACTGTTTCTAGTGGCAGCCATGACCCAGAACTCAGGGTCCATACAGCAGGCTGTGGTGTTTCCTCTAGTGGGTGCCACAGTGTAGTTTGGACCTAAGTCCTTGCTCCACAGATTCCAAGAAGCCCGATTTCCTGTCTCTGCTAGACAGTGTCTGAGCTCCCAACGCCATGTACTCAATTCCCGTCCCTCTTAAGTAGGTAGAGAGGATTCTAGTGACAGGCCACATAATTCTTCTTTTTAAGTCTGAGTAGCTATAGGCGCTACTGAGCTACCACCCAGTGTCTGAGGGAGAAAGAGCCTTCTCACCTCAGCTCTGACAGACTGAGCAGGAAGTAGTTATTTTTGCTTCTGAATATGAAAATTGGATCGTGAGTCAATGGCGAGCCCATCTGTGAACATGTTCTCACGAATTCTAAATGTTACAAATTGGAGGACAAGAAGTCCTTGGAAATTATTCAATATCAATATTAGGAACTATGGAGACAGGATGTTCCTGGCCATGGGGAGAAGTGCTGCTTATGGGCAAAAGACCCTGTATCTTGGTCCTTAAATCCCAGGAGAAGCAGGACCACAGGGTAAGGCCTTGGGCAAAAGGAAAATCTGGGTGGTCCTAAGCACTCTGGCAGACTCCATACATTGTTTCCCAGTATCCACAAGCTCCTCTTCCACCTGTCATGGAGTCCTAGATCTTTGTCCAGCTGATCAAGAGCACCTCCTGGTTACTCCCAGAGGTATCTGTGATGCTGACAGTAAGTTCTAGTTAGCTGAAGATAAGCCTAAGTGATGCGTTCCGATTCTAAGCGATACCTTACAGAGACAGGGAGTTCTCTGCCCTATCACCCTGGCCTCCTGCAGGCTGGAGCAGGCTCGGTGTCCCATCTGCTGTGGGCACCTGGTGTCAGGAGAAGCCTAGTGCTGAGCTTGGCACAGTGGTAACCTAGAAGGTGTAGAGAGCCCTTCCTAGTCTTTGTCTTGGCCCAAGAAGTTTGTATTTGTAATCCCCTGAGAAGTTATTGGAATTCTAGTGAGTTAATTCCACTCTGTAACTGCCAGTGCAACCCATGGCAAGAATAAAGACACTAAGGCTTATTTGTAGTGATGGGGAGCCACGGGGTACTGAGTCCAGGCATGGTGATGGCTATCTGGAACAAAGATCTTGACCCAGGGCCTGAACCTGAGTTTTGTTCATTGATGAGGAAGGGAGTGGTGAGTGTTGTGAGCTGGGCTAGATGGGAGGCCTACATGCACCTCTGCCATATGCAGAGAGCAGGATATGCGGAAAGGGTAGCCTGTGTGACACAGCTGAGGTAGCACCTAATGTTTTGGGGTTCAGTGCTCCAGCTGGGTAATCTCTCAAACCCCAGGAAGTCATAGCCTCTACCTCAAGGCTGGATCCCAACCGACAGTGTGGAACATCAACTCTTCATCCCATTCCTACTGTGCTCACACAAAGGAGCACTGGGTGGAGGTTCTGGAAAAAACATGTCTGCCATCATCAAAGACTACCACTAGCACCTGTGCTGGACCGACAGGTATTGCTTGAGGCCAATTGAAAGGATAAGGAAAAGCCCTAGCCAGCTCTGTACCTATCAGTACAAGGAACTGGGGTCAGGCTCAGCCAAAATGGAGACAATTGCTCCTCCTCTGAGGAGAGTTTTCCAGGTGGTCCCCCACAAGGAGAGACTTGGTCCTTGCTGTCTGTAG
>PVJA010024633.1:8659-31733 GCA_004027025.1 Myocastor coypus | reverse complement strand
AAAAAAAAAAAAAAAAAAAAAAAAAAAAAAAAAATCCAAAAATTAAATAAATGTCACAGATTAACTTGTAGAAGAAATTTTAGGGCAGCTAATGTTTAGACTGTGGCATGGCACTATTGGCTGCTTTCAGCCAGATTTATAATGAGAATCAAAAGGGAAAAATAGAGCCAAAAGATGTGAAAAGTCTCCAGTTTATTTATTTTTTTGCAGAACTGGGGATTGAACTCAGGCCCTTCTGCTTGCCAGGCAAGCACCTATTCTACTGAGCTATCTCCACCACCCCAAAGTCTCGTGATCAAGGAAAATGAGTTTGCTAAAAACTTTAGTGTCACTGAAATAAATCAAGTGCTTTGCACTGGGGCAACGGCAAAGCTAGCTTGAGTCTATCTCAAGGATTGGCCGGACCCCTCCCATTGGGGTGGCTCAGGGTGTAAAAGTGTAAAATCCTTTAATGACAGCTTTTGGAAAAGAGCTCCAGAGTTCCAAGAATATGATGGCATGGCAAGCAGTCACAAATCAGCCTCCCTAGGATTTGGAACACAGACAACCGAAGGTAACAATTTGGGGAAGAAAAAGTGAGAGAAGTGGATTCCTGGGACCCAGGGATAACCTGAAGGGAAAAACTGCAGCCTACGGAGAAATGCAAGATACAGGTCACAAAGCAGAAAAAGGAAATGGCACTCCGTACTTTCACCCCACCACCCCATGGTGTGAGAAAGGAAGGCCAGATCTGCAGAGACACAGTGAAAGCGAATGACTCTGGAGGCCTCGAGGAGACAGGCATGAGTGGAATTGAGCAGTGGATGCTGTGTGCTGCAGGAGCTGGGGAGGGTCGCCAGTCCACGTGACTGCCCTGCTCCTGGGAACAGTGCCAGCTCAGTTGCCATTTTATTTCTTAAATCATTCATTTATTTATTTGGTATGGGGTCTCGCTACACAGCTTGGACTCATAGTGATCCTCCTTTCTCAGTCTCCCCAGTGCCTTAAGTACAGATCTGCACCACCATGCGTGGTCTTGGTGGCTGCCAACACACACCTGGGGTTACAAGGCAAGGCTGGCACAGTGTGTGGTGCCAAGGATGGGACCTGGGTCCTTGTGCTTGCCAGGCAAGTGCTTAGACTGCCAAGCTGTTTCCCCAGCCCTCTGTTACCATTTTAGAAAGTGAACAACTGAGCCCAGGACCCAGAGCAGCTGTGGGCTGGCTCTAACTCAGGAGTGTGAAACCGCCACAGTGATCGGGTGGGGGACGATCATGGGAGATGTGCGTGGCCAGGGAGCTACGCTCAGGCTGGCAAGAGACAACCAGAGTGTGAGAAGATAAACGTCACAGACTCCAACCCCACAGAGAAGTCAGGTTCGTTCTGAACTGCCACCGATTTGAGAGTCCCAGAGCCAATGCCATATACCCTAATCCTACCGCCAGCCTGCTGGCATTATCCAGCATGGATCTGGCTCTGGCCACCCCCTTTGTCTACCAATGAAAGCACAATCATACCTTGAATTGCTTCCTGACACAGACCTGTAGACCTCGAAAGATAACCACAGGCTTGAAAGCACAGAGAAACTTTTTTGTCCTTCCATGTGTTCCTGTTCTTTGGATAATTTTTACCATGTTTTTAGCTTTTTTTTGTACAGGGTCTACAGGGTCTACAGGGTCTTATTACATAGATCAGACTCATGGTGATCCTCCTGTTTTCAGCCTCCCAAGCACTGGGATTATAGGCACATGCCACCACATAGAGTCTCATTTACCCACTCAGCACACCCTATCTAAGAAGGTGCTTTAGTCCACTCAGCTACCTGGCCAGCCCTTCAGCTGTATTTTTTTTTCCCCTTTTTTATTTTTATTTCTTCGTGAAGGTGACCACTGTAGTTTTTGTTTTTCTTTTCTTTTTTGCAGTACTGGGCATTGAACTGAAGACCTTGCACTTCCCAGCAGGTACTTATGCTGCTTAGCTATCTCTCCTGCTCTCTTTTTTGTTTGTTTGGTTTTTTTGCTTCTGTTTCTTAATTCTTTCCTTCCCTTCTGTCTTCCTCACCAGTTTCTTGACACTTAGATAATCTTTGTCCTTAAACCTTGCTTCTAATCTTTTTCTTTTTTTCTCTTCCACCTTTTAAATAATCTTCCCTTCACTCTACTGAGTGGATATTTACTATATATAATTCTCTGATTTGCCCTAGATTTTGTTATATAACCATAATCTTATGCCTATGTTAATGGTGGCAAATTATTTGACACCACAGTTTGTCATTTTCCATTTGTATTTGATGTTGCTGTAATTACTGACTGTACTATTTTCTATGACCTCATTGCTGTGATCAATTGCTTTTCCTTATATGCTGTCTCAGTCACTTTTCACTGTTGCTGGGGCAAAATACCTGACACCCAAAGTTAAGGAAAGAAACGTTTATTTAGCTCATAGTTTGCGGAGGTCTCAGCCTATACTTGGCTGGCTCCCAGGCAGAGTGGCACATGGCAGAGAATAGCAGTTTATGGCACCAGAAATCAGCAAAGTACAAGAGAAGGGCAGCAACTGTAGCTTCTAGCCAGCCTCTCTCCCCTCATTATATTATAAACAAGTTTGGGGGTGTAGAATTCACAAAATGTCCAGGCTCCCCTCTTGCACAGGATTAGGATGATTACAAACTAAGAATTCTGGCTCTCTGCTGAATCACTTAATTAAACTTATCAAGTTGACACAATGTATCAACCAATATAATCCACCCCTTGTCAACTAGACATTTCCCTTAAACCAGTTTCCAGGTACACAGACATGCTTATTAACATTTTATAACTTGAACATTGTATTATATTAGAACCATGACATTTTGCCCCAGACACCCTCCAAAAAAATACCTCATGCATACCTCTTTATGCAAAATACATTTTAGGGCTGGCAAGATAGCTCAGTGGACCAAGCGCCTGCTTTGGCAAGCAAGGGAACCCTGGTCCCACATGCTGTGCTGGTCCCATCCCCCTTGACACAGTCCAAGCATGGTGGTGCATGCCTGTAATCCCAGTGCTGGGGAGGCAGAAGACAGGAGGATCACTACAAGTCCAAGTTGTGTAGTGACACCCTGTACCAAATAAATAAAAGGCATTTTAGTCTATCTCTAAGAAATGCCCAAGTCTTAAAAGCTTCAGCATTGCTGAGAAGTCCAAGTCTCAAGTCTCCTCCAAGATCTAAGGCAAACTCTTAGCTGTGAGCCCCTGTACAAATGAAAAGTTAAACACTTCCAACATTCAATGGCACAGGAAAAAAAAAAAATTACCATTCCAAAAGGTATATACAGCAGGATACAAACCACTGAGACCAAAACAAACCCAAAATCCAGAGGGGCAAACATTACGTCCTGTACTTTCATGTAGAACATCCAAAGCAACCTGTAAGGAGTTGTAAGCTCCAAAAGCCTTACATGGCTCCATCTCTATGGCCTTCTGATAGTAGCTCCCACAGCTTTACTCTGGGGCCTGTTTTGCTCTCTCCTTGCAGCTTTTCTAAGACAATCAATGTTCCTAGCTCACTGGTGCTTGCTCTCTCTCTCTCTCTCTCTCTCTCTCTCTCTCTCTCTCTCTCTCTCATGTATTTAGGACAGGGTCTACAGGGTCTCACTATGTACATCGAACTCAGTGATTCTCCTGCTCATAGCCTCCCAAACACTGGGATTAGAGATGTGCTCAATCTCCATCGCTGTCTCAGCACACCCCAAGGGTGGGACCAGCACAGTAGGCTAGGGATCCGGGCTTCTTCAAACTTCTGGGGTCTCCGCTGATTAGGCTTCTCACTCTCTGCTTTACACACTGCCCTCACAGGGGCACAGTGCCTCATCTCCCAGGCCTTCTGAAATCTGGTTGGAAGCCTTCCTAACCTCAAAACTCCTACATTCAGAGTAGGCCTAAAATCAATGAATGATGTCAATGTTTGCTGTCAGCTGGAGTTTGAGGAGGTTTTAGTCTACAATGTCCATGCCCTCCTCTTGCACAGGATGAGGATGTTTGCAAACAAAGAATCCTGGCTCTCTGCTGAGTCACTTAAGCTTTTAAATGTCTCAAGTTGACACAATGTTCCAACCAGTACATATGCCAATACTCAAACTTTCATAACCCTAGTAACCAGAGGAGGTAGGATCCTGGGACAGACTAAAGCCAGCGATGCCTAGAAGACATCTTTGAAAATCAGTCACTTTCAGGGCCAGCCAGATAGTTAGCAGATTAAAGCACCTACTTAAGCAAATTGTAGGTTGGGGTTTGATCCACACACTCACCCCCAGCTGGCCATGCAGGCCATGCCCCTAAGGTATGCTGAGAAGTGACTGACAGAGGGCATGGTGGCAGGTACCTGTAATCCCAGCACTTGAAATTCCAGCACTTGGGAGATTGAAAAACAGAAGAATCACTGAGTTCAATCTACATAGTGTGACCCTATACTAAGTACATTAAAAAAAATAAAATTAGTCATTTTCTCAAGAAGTCTTAGGGGGCCAGGGAGATAGCTTTGTGGCACAACCGCCTGCCTGGCAACAGCCTCAGTGCAGAAAACAAATAACAAAATGAGAAAACATGAAAAAAAGATGCAAACTCAGACCTCCAACTTGTCCAAAGCAAATCCAGGTGCAGGAAACCTGAAACCACCTAGCTTAACCTTCTGAAGTGGTAACAGTGAAAGTAACAACCAGATGAATAAGGGTGCAGACAAAGAGAAATCAGAAATAATTATATAGATAAAAGAGAAGGTAACCATAATGAAGGAAGTGGTTAGTGAACCTAGAATAGATACAGATTTACAAAAGAAAAAAGGAGTGAGTGGTGGTACATGCCTGTAATCCCAGCACTTGGGAGGCTGAGGCAGGAGGATTGCTTTGAGTTTTTTTTTTTTCAATCTGATTTGTTTTTAATTTAGTATGATGGTCACAGACAAATTTGTGCTCATGTTGTACCTTTCTCACTTTAATCCTTCTAATGAGCTGACAGGAAGCACCGCTACCAAGCACATACAACAGTAGTTTTAGTCTTGTGTTTTTATTTTATTTATTTATTTATTTATTTATTTATTTATTTATTTATTTTCTTGTTTCAGAACCTTTGTTTGTTTATTCACTCATTTTTATGGCTGGCTCAGCCCACCCAGAGGGCAGGGCTGGCGCAGCATGTGGTGCCGGGGATCGAACTGCGGTCCCTGAAGCCGCCCAAGCTTTCCCAAGCTGGTGCTTTAGACCACTGAGCCATCCTGCCGGGCCCCAGTCTTGTGTTTTTAAATAGCTGTTTAAATACTACCCTGAACAGTAACTCAGTCTGACTGAAAGAATTCAAAAGTAAAGTCTAACGTGCTGTTATAGCATGCTAGCTCTTAAAAGGATCTGAACTTACAGATCAAGTATAAAATGTGAGAAATGCTAAATATCCTTTATTTGGTATTATATATACACCACATTAAAATGCCTTTCAATAAGTAAAAGGCAGTGCTTTTTACATACAGAGAATTCTAACTAAATTCACATAGTCAAGACCAAAAATAAGGCATAGCTTTCCTTTTTTTTTTTTTTTTTTGTCTTTTTGAGATAGAGTCTCAGTATGCAGTAGAGGCTGGCCTTGAGCTCACTTTTGTAGCCCAGGCTGGTCTCGAACTCACACCGATCCTCCTGCCTCAGCCTCCCAAGTGCTGGAATTACAGGCGTGCGCCACCACGCCCGGCTAGGGTATAGCTTTCTTGTCTTCAACCACTGCCTTTAACAGGTTAAGAAACACAAACTGAAACGGGACTTTTGCTTGGCTTTGCGGCAATGAAAGATTCTCCCAGTATTTAAACATACTTACATAACCAGTTATATAAATCAAAATATAAAACCAACTTCCAAGCTGGGCATGGTGGCGCATGCCTGTAATCCCAGCACTCAAGAGGCTGAGGTGGGAGGATCAGTGAGAGTTTGAGACCAGCCTGGGCTACAAAACTGAGCTCAAGGCCAGCCTGAACTGTACAACGAGACCCTGTCTCAAAAAGAAAAATAAATAAATAAATAAATAAATAAATAAAACCAACTTCCAGCAGTTTTGAGATGACATTCTCAATCTTTGTGAAAAGTCAGACATTACTAATCAAGTCCAACTTTATATTCAGGAGGGAAAACAGTGTCAGTATTTACTGAACTGGAATTACTATCAAAAGTGGAAGCTGGGCGTGGTGGCTCACGCCTGTAATCCCAGCACTCGGGAGGCTGAGGCAGGAGGATCGGTGAGAGTTCGAGACCAGCCTGGGCTACAAAAGTAAGCTCAAGGCCAGCCTGAGCTGCATAGTGAGACCCTGTCTCAAAAAGACAAAAAAAAAAAAAAAAAAAAAGTGGAGAAGACTTAGTAGACATCTTCAAAGCATTTCGCCCCAAAGCAGAACACACATTCTTATCAGCAGCTCAGGAGTCCTTCTCTAAGATAGAGCATGTACCAGCTGCTAATAGGAGATGCTTAAGCAAATGCAAAGGAGCTGAAGTTCTCTTGTGCATATTATCCAATCATAATGTCATGGTTGTGTAAATAAATGTCAAAAGAAACCACAAAGATTACATATACATAAATGAAATAACACCTGTCTGAACAACCACTGAGTCACAGATGAAATTAAAGAAGAAATTAGACAATTTCTCCAATTAAATGATAGTATCAACACAACATAACAGAACTTATGGGATGTGGGGCTGGGGAGATAGCTCAGTAGAATAAGCGCTTACCTGGCAAAGGCAAGGACCTGAGTTCAATCCCCAGTCCTGATAAAAAAAAAAAAAAAAAGGAATTTATGGAATGCAATGAAAGCAGTCCTAAAGGGAAATTTATACGAGTGAATCCTTAGATCAGAAAAGCAGAAAGCTCAAGCAACCTAATGGTGAACCTTAAGTTTCTAGAAAAAGAAGAGCAAGTTAAACCTAAAACTTGTATAAAGAGGGAACTTATCACGATCAGAGCAGAAATCAGTGCAAAGGAGATTATGAAAACAATATAGGGTTGGCCTAATAGCTTAGTGGACTAAAATGCCCGCTTTGGCAGAGCGCAGCAACAGGGGTTCGATCCTCATGTACTGTGCCCATGGTGCACTGAGACAGCGATTGATATTGGGCATGGTGGTGCACGTCTGTAATCCCAGCACTTGGGAGGCTAAAAACAGGAAAATCACTGTGAGTCCGATCTACATAGACACTGAAGACCCTGTACTGAATACAAAAAAGAAAAAGAAAAAAAAAAGGGAAAGAAAAAAAAGAAAACAATATAAAGAATCAATGGGGCACAGCAGGATGGCTCAGTGGTCTAAAGCGCCTGCTTGGGAAAGCTTGGGCGGCTTCAGGGACCACGGTTCCATTCCCGGCACCACATGCTGCGGTGGGCTGAGCTGGCCATAAAAATGAGTGAATAAACAAACAAAGGTTCTGAAACAAGAAAAAAAAAAAAAAAAAAAAAAAAAAAAAAAAAAAAAAAAAAAAAAAAAAAAAAAAAGACTAGCCTGGACTATACTGTGAGACTCTCAAGAAACTTAAAAAAGAAACTAAAGCCAGTGTGGTGGCACATGCCTGTAATCCCAGCACTCAAGGGACTGAGGCAGGAGGATTGTTGTGAGTTTGAGACCAGCCTGGGATACAACATGAGCTCAAGGCCAGCCTGAACTGTATAGTGGACCCTGTCTCAAAAAAAGAAAAAGAAATGAAATAAAATAAACAACTCCCTAGTCAATCTATCAAAATAAGGAAAAATACTCAGATTCATGCAATTAATTATGTACAAGGTTATATTAAAAATCATGCAGAAGCCTAAAAGATCATCAGTACCTATTTTTAAATTTATTTATTTATTTATTTATTTATTTATTTATTTATTTGGTGGGACAGGGGTTCGAACTCATGACCTTGTACTTGCCAGGCAAACACTTGTGCCAGGAAGCTATCTTCCCAGACCCTTAGTGCCTATTTTTTTAATTTTTAATTTATTTTTTATTTTTTGTCTTTTTGAGACAGGGTCTCACTATGCAGTTCACGGTGGCCTTGAACTCACTTTTGTTGCCCAGGCTGGTCTCGAACTCACACCGATCCTCCTGCCTCAGCCTCAGGAGTGTGGGATTATAGGTGTGCACCACCACGCCCAGCTATTTTTTTTTTTTAATTTTTAAAATCTTCTATTCATTTATTTATTTTAGTACAGGGTCTCACTACGCAGTTTAGACTTGTGATCTTCCTGTCTGAGCTTCTCTAGCGCTGGGATTACAAGTGTGCGCCATCACGCCTGATTTCAGTGGCCTGCACAGTAAACCCGGGGTTTCGGGCCAGCGCAGTATGTGGTACTGTCGAAGGAACCTGGGTCCTCGCACTTGACAAGCAGGTGCTTGTCAAGCACTGCCAAGCTATCTCTCCAGCTCACAGTACCTATTTTGAAGAGTTTGATTTTTTTTTTTAAGAGTTTGATTTTTGAGATAGGGTTTCACTAGGTTCCTTAAGCTGGCCTCAAACTCATAATAGTACTCCTATCTCAAGCTGCCAAGTGCTAGGGTTACAGGTACATGCCACCACTCCTGGGCCTACTTTGAGAATCTGAATGGAAAATTCAGAAGAAATGGACAGATACAAATGAAGTACCAAAGCTGAATCAAGAAGATAAAAAAATTCTAAATAATCTAGTATCATTCAATGAATTTAAAGAAGTATTAAAAATAAACTATCAACAAAGAAGAGCCCAGGCTCTTATGAGTTCATGTCTGTATTCTATAAGAACTTCAGAGAAGATTTAATGTCACTGGTCTTTAAGCTCTTTAATAGAACTGAGAAGGAAGCTCAAATAGTTCTTTGATGCAAGCATTAGCCTGACATCTAAACCAGAGAAGGATCCAACTAAAAATGAGAACTATAGGCCAATATCCTTAATGAACATAGAGGTAAAACTCCCCCATAAGATACTCGAAAGCAGAATTCAGAAAACCATCAAGAAGATTATACACCAGGACCAAATGAGATTCATTCCAGGAATGCAGGGATGGCTTAACGGATATAAACCAATACATGTAACACACCGTATCAATAGTGCCAGGGACAAAAAACCATATTATCATCTCAACAGATGCAGAAAAAGTATTTGGCAAAAGTCCAAAAGACCTATTCATTTTTGAAAAAAAAAAACAACAAAAAACCCTGCAAGGGCTGGTGAGATAGCTCAGCAGACTAAGTGCCTGCTTAGGCAAGTGCAGGGACAAGGGTTTGATCCCCAGTACAGCCTGCTGTGCCAGCCCTGCCTTTGGGCACACTAAGCTGGACCAAGTCTAGGCATGGTGGCACATATCTGTAATCACAGCACTGGGGAAGCTGAAAACAGGAGGACCACTATGAGTCTGAGCTGCATGGTGAGATCCTTACCAAATATATTTTAAAAACCCCACAGGGCCTGGTGGGATGGCCCAGTGGTCTAGAGTGCCTGCTTGGGGAAGTTTGGGTGGCTTCAGGGACCGCGGTTCGACCCTGGGTACCACATGCTGTGCCAGCCCTTTCCTCGGGGCGGGCTGAGCCGGCCATAAAAATGAATGAACAAACAAAGGTTCTGAAACAAGAAAAAAATAAATAAATAAATAAATTTTTTTTAAAAACCCACAGAAAATTGGAGCACACATTCTTTATCTCAATTTGATAAAAGCCATCTGACAAATAGCCAACAGCATACTAAGTCACAAAACTGAAAGCGTTCAGTCTAAAATCAGAAACAAGACCAGGGTGTCCACTGTTTCTACTCTTATTCAACACTGGAAACTTTAGCCAGAGCAATTAGACAAAAGAAAGAAATTGGGCCAGGGGGATAGCTTAGCAGTCTTAAGTGCCTGCCTGAAAAGCACAAGGACCTGGGTTCCATCCCTGGAACTGTATGCCATGTCATTCCCCTGTCCCCGCTCAAAGCTTGACACTAAAACGAGGCATGGTGGTCCATGCCTGTAAACTCAGTGCTGGGAAGGCAGAGATAGGAGGATCACTATGAGTCTGAGCTGTATAGTGAGACCCTGTATTCGATAAATTAACAAAAGCCCAATAGCTATTTATTATGTGCTAGGTATCACATATATGTTATCTCATTTAATCCTCCATTTGAGGTAGGTACTCTTTGTTTTAGAACTTGGGAATCTGGGAGCTGGATGTGGTGGTGCATACTTATAATCTCTGCACTATGGGAAGCTGAAACAGGAGGATCACAGATGCCAGCCCAGCCTGGGCAAATTAGTGGGATGCTGTCTCATAATTAACAAAATAAAAAGTGGCTGGCGACATAGCTCAATGAGAAGGCCTAGCTTCAATCCTCAGTCCCCTGGACCCAACTAGGATTCTTGCTTATCATGAATTATGCAACCTACTCCAGGTCATTTAGCCAGTACTTGGGGTTCAAGGGTGCCAGTAAGACTTCACAGCTATCACTGAACAACTAAACTAGAGGTTTCTAACGTCCAAAGCTTATTCTTCACCTGTCTGAACCTATCCCAGAGTTACAAAATTCGAATGAGAGAAAATACGTGCGCATTTTACCACTTATGGTAGACCACGCATATGATTTTAAAAAATATATTAAAAAGTACAGCCTGTTTGTAACAATGGATACACCATGAATACATAACAGACACACCTCACAACTACAACTTGTGATATCAAATGTTTTGTTTAACTATAACACATGCTGGAAAGTTCACAAAGCTTGAACATGCAGGCAGTTTTTACAAGGACAAAAATTACAAGAATAAAAAAGCAATCCACTATCATAATACAAAACGTTACCAGTAACTTTTAGTCTCCTTTTCCAAATAATATGTGCTTTTAAATTAAAAACTCGGATTTGAATCTTGACACTCTTCTTGTGTGACTTCGCAAATTATTCAACTTCTTTGTAAAATCCCCAGGGACAAAAGCACATTATAGGATTGCTCAATTATAGATTATACAGAGTAAAACGTTTATACATCGCCCAAATACAGCTGCCTGCGAGAAATCTAATTATACCATCAGGCAAATATAACTGGCAGGGTCCAACCTCACTTCCTGCAGCCAACTTTTCCCGTTTTTTGAAAGCAGCTCTCTCCCATTCCTTTCTTCCTACTTCCTTGCCCCGCCTCCTGCCGTAAATCGCACGCGACAGCGGTCGTAAAATCCTCCTCCCCGCCCTCCATGTGGCGGAAACGCAATCACGCTTGACGGCGCGGAGTGGCTGAGCCGCAAGATGGCGGCGCTGGCGGAGGAGCAGACGGAGGTGGCGGTTAAGCTGGAGCCCGAGGGACCGCCGACGCTGCTACCTCCGCAGGCAGGCGACGGTGCAGCCGAGGGAGGCGGCGGCACTCCCAACAACGGCCCCAGCGGTGGTGGCGGGAGCGTTGCGGCGGCGTCCTCGGCCGGCGGGGATGGCGGGAACCCCAAGCCCGCGGTGGCCGTGCCCGCCGCTGCCCCGGCGCCTGCCGCCGCCGCCGCTGCCGCTGCTGCCCCGGAGGCTGGTGTTCCCTACGACCGACAGACCCTCCTGGCGGTGCTGCAGTACCTACGGCAGAGTAATCTCCGCGAGGCCGAGGAGGCGCTGCGCCGCGAGGCCCGGTTGCTGGAGGAGGTGGCAGCAGGCTCTGCAGCGCCGGGAGAGCCGGACGGCGCCGAGGCAGCCAGCGCGTTGCTCAGCCGGGTCTCGGCCTCGGCACCCGGCCCGGTGGTCCCAGACCCTCCAGGGACTGGCGCAACGGGGACCGTAGCTGTCTCGGGCCCAGCCTCAGGGTCTTCGGCTACGGGGAAAGGTGAGCAGCAGAGTCCCGGGAGCAGGGCCGGCTCGGAGGGGAGCTAGCCGGAGAGCTAGGGGCTGGCAGGCCCGCGCCTCTGCGGGCTTGTTTTGAATTTCCTGGGCCCGCCTCTAGGGCCACTGCCCGCCCCTTTCGCTGGTTAGCCGGCTGCGCAGTCAAACCCAGCTTGGAACTGTCAGTTCCAGCGCGAGGCTAAGGAGAGCTGTGGGGCGGAGGGAGGGAGAGGACAGGGGCGCGGAGAGGCGGGGGCTCGGGATTTTGCTCCCCTTGTCTTGGGCTGCGAAGCCTGGGCAGATCCGCATTGACACTAATGGTATCGGTGCAGTTCCACCTTACTGTAGTATAAGTACTTTAACTGACATAGTTCCGCTGAGTGGAAACGTTGCCTCTGTTTTAGAGATCGGAAAGTAGACTTACTGAGAAAGGCCAAAGACTGGACTTTGGACCACACAGGCAGTGACGGAACACTATGTAGCCAGTGATTCTCAAAGCACGGATTAAGTACCACCAGCGTTCAATATTTTGGAGAATGAAAATTCCTGGGCAGTTCATTTCAGGCTTAAACTGTCCAGAGGTGAAATCTGAGACTCTGCAATAAGATTTTGTAAGGAGTATGTATTGGTGTGTGGCAAATTTAACAACCATAAATTTAGGAATAAGTGTGGGGCAGACCATTTTGTCTCTGCTGCTTTTATTTATGTAATGCCTGTTAATGTCCAGTTTCCTGCCCATGAGTTTTTTTCTCTGTTAAATGGGCTATTATGAGGTTAATACACAATATATGTAAAATGCCTCCTTACTGGACAGTTCATGCCTCTGTCAGTCCCTTACACCTGAAGATCCCTTTTCTTCCAGCACCTGCTGTCACAAAGTCTGCACTAACTTAAGGTCTCACAGGTGATCAGTAAATGTTGAGTTATCTGCTGTGGGCCAGATCCCAAGACAGAAGATAAAACAAATGCTCCCACATACTTGCTGAGGATAAACATTAGGAATTTATATTCTAGATCACCTTGAAGCCAGGCAGAGCCACTAACCCAACCCTCTCCAGGAAAGCCCCTGCTCTGTGTCCATGCCTGCTTGCTATCTGAATTGCTTTTCCATTTGACCCCAATTTAACCAATTTTATTTGAGCAGTTATAGTCTTACAGGTTGACCATAGCTTTGTCCTACCTCATGCCCACCTTGAGATATTCCATTTTTCCAACCTTGGACCCACCTCACCTCATGGATTTGCTTTATAAAATTCTCTAAAAAGGTGGGGTCCTTGGCAATGCACTTGGGACCTTCTGTCCTTCTTGGAGAGAAGCTTTGTTTCCCCCAATAAATAAATCCTGCCCTTAAAAATAAATGTCAAGAGTTAAGCTATCTACTGTGGATCCCATGGCCAAGTTAATCTTTTTGAGAGCTAGTCTTTGCATCATTGCCAGAAGTGAAGTTTGTATACATGCCATTATAACTAGAAGTGTACGAGGGGCTTTGTGGCCCAGGCCTGTAATCCCAGCCATCTCAAGGCCAAGGCAGGAGTATTGGCATGAGTTTGAGATCAGCCTGAGATACAAAATGAATTCAAGAACAGCCTGAACTATGTAGGGACACCCTGTCTTCAGAACAAAAGACAAAACAAAAACAACAACAACAACAACAACAAATAGAAATGTGCAAAAATGTCATTAAAAAGATTTTTTTCTGGGGGCCCGGCGGGATGGCTCAGTGGTCTAAAGCGCCTCCTTGGGGAAGCTTGGGTGGCTTCAGGAACTGCGGTTCAATCCCCGGCACCACATGCTGCGCCAGCCCTGCCCTCGGGGTGGGCTGAGTTGGCCATAAAAATGAGTGAATAAACAAACAAAGGTTCTGTAACAAGAAAATAAATAAATAAAAATTAAAAAATTCCTAAAAAGAAGAATCTTTTAATAGGTATACAATTGAATTTTATATATATAGATAAAAGATATAAGAAAGCATGGTCCTTCCTACGTTTAACATGCTGACATTCAAACAGGGTGATAGGTGCCTACGTGGGAAATTGGTACTGCTTAGGGTATGTTGCAGGAATGTTGCAAAGAACTTGGGTGGATCAGAGAGATGAGAATGCTACTCTAGGGCATGAGGTTATAGTGGTAGATGCCATTTGTACTAAGTCTGAGAGAAGATTGATGTAATTGCTGGTTCATGGGTGTGTGTGCGTGTCTGTGTGTGTATTTATTTATTTATTTTATTTTTTATCTTTTGTCCCAAGGTCTGGCCCGCAGTGAAGTGCCCATTTCTCCCACAGTGGCAAGAATCTTTCTTTTTTTTTTTTTTTAATTTTATTTATTTATTTATTTTCTTGTTTCAGAACCTTTGTTTGTTTATTCACTCATTTTTATGGCCGACTCAGCCCACCCCGAGGGCAGGGCTGGTGCAGCATGTGGTGCCGGGGATCGAACCGCGGTCCCTGAAGCCACCCAAGCCTTCCCATGCAGGCGCTTTAGACCACTGAGCCATCCCGCCAGGCCCCTGTCTGTGTATTTATATGGGTTTGTGGTTTCTGGTAGTAAACTCAAGGCTCTCCCCATGCAACTTTTATGTATAGTTTTTCTTTAAAATAAGGTAGGAGAGGGCCCAGCAGGATGGCTCAGTGGTCTAAAATGCCTGCTTAGGAAAGCTCAGGCGGCTGCAGGGACCACGGTTTGATCCCTGGCACCATATGCTGCGCCGGCCATAAACATAAATAAACAAACAAACAAAAGTTCTGAAACAAGGGACTGTAGTTCGATCCCTGGCACCACATGCTGTGCCAGTCCTGCTCTCGGGGCAGGCTGAGTCGGCCATAAAAATGAGTGAATAAACAAACAAAGGTTCTAAAACAAGAAAAATAAATACATTTTAAAAATTAATGGGGCTAGGGAGATAGCTCCGAGGCACAAGTGCCTGCTGGGCAAGTGCAAGGTCGTGAGTTTGAACCCTGGTCCCACAAAAAAAAAAAAATTAAAAAAAAAAAATTAAAATAATGTAATGTTGAGGAAGACAGGCTGAGAGGAAAGGGACAAACAGAGATATAGCTAAGCTCTACACCTCAGTGAAACAGCCAGATCATCTGGTATATATCAGATCATTTTCTTAAAGATTGTCTTTCATTTTGAAAACAGTTGGAAGTGTAGCTGTGGAAGACCAGCCAGACGTCAGTGCTGTCCTCTCTGCCTACAATCAACAAGGGGACCCTACAATGTATGAAGAATACTATAGTGGACTGAAGCACTTCATTGAATGTTCCTTGGACTGCCATCGAGCAGAATTATCCCAGCTCTTTTATCCTCTATTTGTACACATGTACTTGGAGCTAGTCTATAATCAACATGAGAATGAAGCAAAATCGTTCTTTGAGAAGTATGTGAATTTTAACATCTATTTTATTTATACATATACAGTATACACATTTGTAACCATACAGATGTCAGATTGCAACTTAGAAAATCTTTTATGAAGGACAGTGACCCAGGATTGTGTCAGCCCAATGCGGGAGGGAGTTTGATCCTGTTAGAGAAGTTGGGAAAGCTCCCAGAGGAAGCCATACCTGAGGTGAGGTCTGAAGATAGGTTAGGAATGGCCAGCCAGGGAGAGTAGGGAAAGCATGTGTGAGAGCTGTGCTGGGAGGGCTCATGGCGGCTGGAGCAGGATGTGTGTGAGCTGTTCAGCATGCAGCTGTGGTGTCGGCTGGAATAGTACGCGGGTTCCAGGACCATGTTGAGTATCTGTCCAAAGAGCAGTAGGGAGTAGTTTTGGGTGGAATTAGATTTGGCCGAGAGTCACTGGCAAAAATAATAATGGCATAAAAGGCCCTATTTTTGCCTTCACTCTAAGAGCAGTAGGAAGCTATATTAGGGTTGGATTAGGCAAACAGAGTGACTACAAATCCAAACATGAGCCTCAAATGCAATAAGAGCTTATTTCTCTTTCTCATAAAAACAGGACTGATGCTCTGAGTCCTTGGTTGTGGGCCCTGCTGTCCTGTCATGCAGCTTCCCACGTGGCTCATGGTGGTGTCAGCTATGAGCTCTTTGTCAGTGTGTAGGGCAGTAGAAAGGGCATCTTTTTCTTGAAGAAAGCTGCAGTGCTTCCTACAACTTCCCTTTCACTGGCCTCAGCCGTAGGAGAGTAGAAAGTATGGTCTTGACTTAGGAGTCTGTGTGCCTGGCTAATATTTGTGTTTTCTGTTATGGAGGAAGAAAAGAAAAACATACTTGGGGACAATGTAGTATCATTGCTTCAGAAGTCATTGGAGGACTTTGTCATTGTAAATATGCATTTTCAGAGGACTTTTTTTTGAGGCAGGGTTTTACTATGTAATGTAGGCTGGCTGGCAGTCCTCCTGCCTCAGCCTGCCAGGTGCTGGGATTCATAGGTGTGCACCACCATGCGTGACTCAGAGAACCTTTATGCAGATGGTAGGGGACAGAGTGACTTATTGGTTGACCAGTTCGAAGGTTATCAAGTGGTTCTTAATGGAGGCTATGCATCTTCCCCTAGACCATTTTCAAGTGTGTGGAGGTGATTTTGGTTGCCATGGAGGAGGCAGAGGGACAGGGTACAGAATGCACAGGTGGTCTTCTTGGCAGAGAATTGTTCTACCCAAAATGCTAGTAGCACCTTTTTTTTTTTTTTTTTTTTGCTAGTAGCATCTTTAATATGAGAAAAATTAGACTATATTGTGGTGAATGTGCAGACAAGAGACCTCTATGGTTTGGATATGGAGGTGAGGGAGAGGAGAAAGCATTGATGACCCCAGGTGTTGACCCCTCTGTCAGATAGGCATGTGTTCCACTGACACGGGACATCCAGGAGAAAGGGGTTTCTTGGGTAGAGAGACTGGAAGGCGGCATTAAACCATGGATCTTGGACATGATCTTGGACACTGAGCTGCAGCCCCAGCCTGAGAATTTTCTTTTTCTTTTTAAAAATTTTTAAAAAGAATTTTATTTTATTTTTTCTTGTTTCAGAACTTTTGTTTGTTTGTTTATGTATTTTTATGGCCGGCTCAGCCTGCCCTGTGGGCAGGGCTGGCGCAGCATATGGTGCTGGGGATCGAACCATGGTCCCTGCAGCTGCCTAAGCTTTCCTAAGCAGATGCTTTGGACCACTGAGCCATCCTGCCCAGCCCCTGAGAGTTTTCTTTGTATCTCTTCTTTCTTGCTTTCCTGCTTTCCTTTCCTTTCTTTCTTGTGGGGAAAAATTTATTTAGCTCACAATTGTAGAAGTTTGTAGAAGTTATAGGCCATAATTGGCTGATTCCAAGGCAAGATGCTTTGAGGTGCTTTTTTTGGTACTGGGGATGGAAGGATTGAAGGATGGCTTTGCAGAGGAGAGACTAACCTTTAGTTCTAACTTGCATGTGCTTTTTTTTTTTTTTTTTTTTGGTGGGACTGGGGTTCAAACTCACAACCTTGCACTTGCCAGGCAGGCACTTGTGCCACAGAGCTATCTCCCCAGCCCCTGCATGTGCTTTTAAGATAGGGTCTTGTTACATACTTTAGGCTGGCCTCAAACTCATTAAGTAGCCTAGGCTGGCTTAGAATTTGCATCGATCTTGCTACCTCCTGAGGGTTGGGATTACAGGCATGTGCTGCCGCCACCACTAGCTTCCTTACAACCTGTTTTCCTGTTTATTGTAACATGGTGCTTAGAGACAAGGTAGTGATTGGGAGCATATGTAGAGTTATGAACAGTATTGATGGCTGCAGGTGCGATTCTTTTTTTTGTCTTTTTGAGACAGGGTCTCGTTATGCAGTTGAGGCTGGTCCTGAGCTCACTTTTGTAGCCCAGGCTGGTCTCGAACTCGCACCGATCCTCCTGCCTCAGCCTCCCGAGTGCTGGGATTACAGGCGTGAGCCACCACGCCCGGCTGCAGGTGCGATTCTTTAAAGGAGAATATGAAATTAGAAGGTTAAGACCAAGCCCGGAGGAAGTCCAACTTTTTTTTTTTTTTGGTGGTACCAGGAATGGAACTCAGGACCTTGTACTTGCCAGGCAAGCACTTATTCCACTGAGCTGTCTCCCTGGTGGAAGTGTAACATTTAATGGCTGAGAATAGGTGGAAAAAGTTGTGAAAGTAGGAGGAAAACCAGGAATGTGTTTGGTTATAGAGGCCAAGGGAAAGCAGTGCCTAATACTGGAATGAGAGTTGTTTTTTTGAGACAGGGTCTCACTTTATAGCCTAGGCTGTCCTATTCCTGTGATCCTCCTGCCTTGGCCTCCTGAGTACTAGAGTTACAGCCTGTGCCACCACTCCTGGCTGACTGAGAAATCTCTGAGCAATAGAGTGAACATAGAATTTGTCAGATAACACAGGTAGTAGTGATAGAGAAATAGTACAAGTTTTATGCCATTACATGGATTCATCTTACTGTGATGCCAATAGAAGATATAGAAATGCCAATAGAATATATAGAAAGCAAAATCTTCTGTAGCTTACTGTTCTTAAAAAAATTAGGAAAAGCTAATTAATGAAAATTTCTAATGAAGGGCTGGGGAGATAGCTTAGTAGAATAAGCACCTGCCTGGCAAGTTCAGGGTCTTGAGTTCAATCCCCAGTACGGGGGGGATCTAATAAAGATAATTTCTCCTATCATAGTCATCAAAAAATGGTATAGTTGTCTTTCCAGAAGTTGGGATATCATGGTGTATTATTTGTTTCTCTGTTTGGGACAGTTTTCCTGGAGGGGAAATGCCTTAAGGAGCAATAGGTGGTGATTGATATGAAAACCAAGACGCTGAGATTTCTAATTTCATTCAAATCTTAGAAACCCTTAGGTCATGTATTAATTTTTTTTTGTAAATGGTAATAAAATTTATTTGAACAAGTAGAAGTGAAGAGTGAAGGAAAAATTGACTTGGCAGAATGATCTCGAGCCATGTAAAAGAAAAAAAAAAAAAAAAAAAAAAGGCAAGGTAACAGTATACCCTGGAGGACGCAGGACAGGTCATCGTGATGAAAGTGTAGTAACCTGTATTCACATATGGATAACTCAAATGGATAACATGAGTACAGTGTAGGAAGCCACTGATTTTGTTTCTCTCAGAGCTGGAGCCTGTCTCTAATGTTTAATTATCATTTCCTAAATATTTTGTGTTTCTTAATGTCAAGTATGTATTTTTATTTTAGTTTCTTAGGAAAGTTTTTCAGATTTATAAAAACCAAAATACTCTTAAATGTATTAGTTATTACCAAAGCTGAAGGCTTTCATTGCCTTTGATAATGGTGAGTAAATATATGGTTGCATTGTTTAATATTAACATTGATTCTTTAGTTATAATATTAGAGTACTGGTATTTCATAAATATGTCTGATACTAAGAATGTAAGAAATCATTCAAAATGGTGGGCCTTATGAGAATCCATGTATGGATTATTGTTGAGAGACTATAATAGTATTGTGATTGAATTCATTATGTCATTTTCTGTTTGACAAGTTTGAAATTTTCTATAATAAAAGAGTTGTAAAAAGTGGGATTTTGAGAAAACCTAAGATTCAGTAAAGTAAGGGTTCTGATACTTTTCAAATGTCTACCCATAATAAAAAACTGTCTACCCAAGAAGGGTAGTTTTATCTTTCATTTATTACGATACTTCAAAATTCTTCTCTTAAAGTGTTTATGATACCTTTCATTAAAGGATTACATTTATTTTTAGGATTAATTGAGTAACTGAATTGTAAGTATTTTGAAGTGAATTAGTTCTGATTCTACAGCTTAGTTCAGGGTTATTCAGACTACTACATTGAGAATATTCTGGGATGGTTTATAAATACATGGGGGAGAAGCAGATCCCTTAATAATTACATTGAAAAATGACTTTTTAAAATCACTGAAACAGGTTCCATGGAGATCAGGAATGTTATTACCAGGATGACCTACGAGTATTATCTAGTCTTACCAAAAAGGAACACATGAAAGGGAATGAAACCATGTTGGATTTTCGAACAAGTAAATTTGTTCTGCGTATTTCCCGTGACTCGTACCAACTCTTGAAGAGGCATCTTCAGGAGAAACAGAACAATCAGATATGGAACATAGTTCAGGAGCACCTCTACATTGACATCTTTGATGGGATGCCGCGTAGTAAGCAGCAGATAGATGCGATGGTGGGAAGTTTGGCAGGAGAGGCTAAACGAGAGGCAAACAAATCAAAGGTATGGGAATAAACCTAAGAACTATGTAATGCAGATGTTGAAAACCTGTAACATTTCCATCTACGTGATTTGTACCTGTCTTGTAGCTAGCATTGGGAGTAATCTTGCCTTGTATTTCAAGTTTCACCTTCTGAAGGATGATGTATGTTTGTGAGGATTTGGGAACAGCTGCCCTTAACAGAACCCAGACTGCAGTGGCTTAACAGGGAATGGGGTTTTTCCCCACATGAAGTGAGTTCCAGCAGAAGGCCCGTCAGGGCTGATGGGATGTCTTCACAGTGCTTCGGCTCCCTGGCTCCTCCTTGTTTCTGGTCCATCATCTTTAGGTTGTGGCTTTCTTTGTACTCCCAAGAGGCTGCGCTCCCGTTTGCAGCCATGCCAGGAAGAAAGGAGAGCAGATCAAAAGCCTGTGAGTCACTTCCTTTTTGTCAGGAAGACAACTTCTGTTTTCTTAACACCATCCCCGGTATGTTTCTTTGTAAATCTGTTGGCCAGAATGATGTTATTTGGTCATTCCTAGCCACATGGGAGGCTGAGATTTAAGTGAGCACCTTTTTGCTCCAGTAAAATCAGGGTTCTGTTAGTAACAAAGAAGAGGATAATGACAATTTAGTAGACAAATGCAGAGTGCTGCTTCAGAATATAGATTACTGTATTGGAGTTATTTTATTTTGTTTTTGAGACAAGATCTCACTATATCATTAGTCTAAGCCAGCTTCAAATATGTAGTGATCCTCCTGCCTCAGCCTCCTAAGTACTAGGGTTATAGGTATGCACCATCATGCCTGGCTAAGTTATTGTAACTGATTCATCCTGTGAAGGTGTGCAAAGAAATGTTATTATTGAAGAAAAATTAATTGAAAACATGTTGGGTTTTTTTTTTTTTTTTTTGGTAGGTATTTTTTGGTTTATTGAAAGAACCAGAAATTGAGGTGCCTTTGGACGATGAGGATGAAGAAGGAGAAAATGAAGAAGGAAAACCTAAAAAGAAGAAACCTAAAAAGGATAGTATTGGATCCAAAAGCAAAAAACAAGATCCCAATGCTCCACCTCAAAACAGGTGAGGAACCTTCTTCAGGAACTTGTGGGTGGCATAAGATTTGTTACAGAGGGTTTGGTTTGTTATTAATATCTACCTTTCCTTTCCCTTTCCCTTTCCCTTTCCCTTTCCCTTTCTCTTTCCCTTTCCTTCTTCAGATAGGCCCATGCTATGCAGTTTATTTAGACTGGCCTTGAACTTGTAGCAATCCTCCTGCCTCAGCCTCCCAAGTGCAGGAATTACAGGCATCTGCTACTACCCCTGGCTTTGGTAATATATTAAAGAGTAATTTCTAGTCTAATTTTCTTTCACAGAATCCCTCTTCCTGAGTTAAAAGATTCGGATAAGTTGGATAAGATAATGAATATGAAAGAAACCACCAAACGAGTGCGCCTGGGACCAGACTGCTTACCCTCCATTTGTTTCTATACATTCCTTAATGCTTACCAGGTTGGCAAAACAATTAGTTCTTCCTAGAAAGTTATGTAAAGTTGTTATTTACCAATAGGAGAGCAAATTAAATGTGTTCTCTAAAACAGTTTTATTATTTAAACTCTTGATTATTTTGATTCACTGCCTTGCTATGTCATTCAGGCTGGCTTGAACTACCATGTAGTCCAGGATGGTCCTGACCTTAGATGATCTTCCTGCCTCAGCATCACATGTTCTGGAATTAGAGGCGTGTACCATGGTGCCCAACTTTTTATTTTTGTGATACTGGGGATTGAATCTTATCACTGAGCTACATCTCTAGCCCTTTTTATAATTTATTCTGAGATGTCACACTAAGTTGACCAGGCAGGGCTTGAACTGAAGATCCTCCTGCATCAACCTTCCTCCTAGTGAGGATTGCATGCATGTACCACTAAGCCCTGCCCTGTCCTGCCACACTCTTGGTACAATTTAGATGAGAGCAAATGAGATGCTACGCTATAGGTAGAAGGTGTTAGCAACTTGTAAGTAGCAGAATAGTATAGTTTCCCTTTACTTCATGTATCTGCCAGTGTTTTGGTAGGTGAACATCGGTTCCTCTCTGTTGTAGTTAAATAATACTATAAGCTTGATATTTTTAAGAATTCTACGTCTTTATAGACTCCTCGTAATATGGTACTGAGGATACAGTTAACAAACATGAAAAAATAATTATCATTTGCTTCCTCTTACGTTCTCAAACATGGAGGACAAAAATATGAGTAAATGATACCTTGATTTCTTCAAATGTGAGCTTTTATTTTTTTTTTTTGGTGGGACCAGGGTTCGAACTCATGACCTTGCACTTGCCCAGCAGGCACTTGTGCCTCGGAGCTATCTCCCCAGCCCCTCAAATGTGAGCTTTTAGTCTTTGAGTTTTAGAGAATATATCCATTGAGTTCTTATGAGACAACTAGCTATCATTATAAATTGTCTAAGATGTGATCATAAATTTCTTTTCAAAAGGGGATTGTTTAGTATAAAACTTTTTTTTTATTGGCAGGGCCTCACTGCAGTGGATGTCACTGATGATTCCAGTCTGATTGCTGGAGGTTTTGCAGATTCAACTGTCAGAGTGTGGTCTGTGACACCCAAAAAGCTTCGCAGTGTCAAACAAGCAGCAGGTAACTGAAATGTCCTTTGAGGATACAAACTTGCCATTAGTCTGCGCTGGTTCTGATTCCATGGGACATACACAGAAGGTGGTGATGTCTGCAGATGGTCACTTGATTTCACTTTAACTTCCGAGACCAGGGAGCACTCAAATGGAACAGGAGTCCAGAGTGCTAGACTCTTCTCTGGCCCTAAATTTTCTCATCTGTAGAACAAGGGATTAGGCTAAAAAAACTTAATGCTGGAATTGTAACATTTTGTAAATCTTAAACCCTTAAATAGTGCCGGGTGGGGTGGCGAACGCCTGTAATCCCAGCACTTGGGAGGCTGAGGCAGGAGGATTGGTGTGAGTTTTATAGCCTGGGCTACCAAAGTGAGCTCAAGGCCAGCCTGAACTGCATAGTGAGACCCTGTCTCAAAAAGACAAAAAAAAAAAAAAATTAAATATAAATAAAAATAAAAGACACATTGTGCCAGTACATGCAAGAAAAAAAAAAAAAAAAAAAAAAAGG